>CAUYQG010286992.1:0-21066 GCA_963574415.1 Tarsius wallacei | reverse complement strand
TTTTTTGAGTTGGAGTCTCACTCTGTCGCCCAGACTGGAGTGCAGTGGCCGCTCCCGGCCACCGCAGCCTCGACCTGCTGGGCTCCGGCGATCCTTCTGCCTCAGCCTTCCAAGTAGCTTGAACTACAGGCGCACGCTACCACGCCCGGCTAATTTTTTTGATTTATTGTAGAGATGCGGTCTCGCCAAGTTGCCCAGACGGGTCTCGAACCCGTAGGCTCAGGCAATCCACTCACCTCAGCCCCCCAAAGGCGCGGGATTACAGGCTGAGCCACCGAGCCCAGCTTACATCTGTTTTTTCTAAAAGCACACTTATTATGACAAAAATGTAGTTATTTTAAACAGTGAAATAATTCATTTTAATGATGAATTTTTCTCTGACTGAAAAAAAATTATCTTTCATCTTTTTGTCCTGGACAACTTGTATGTATTGTTCATGACCCACCTAAAATTGTTCCTCATTTGGGAAACTCCCCTAATTCACTCTAGACTATAATGAATTTCCTTCTTTGTATATGTGATACCTGTTTATATCATTTATTTGGTAATTATTTACTTCTCTATAACATCTCCCATTATTTTATTGTACAACTTTTCAAATTTCTATACAATATCTACTTTTTATAATTAAATCACATAGCTAGACTTATGTGGGTAATAAGGAAGGAATATCCATCATTGTAATCCCTGAAATGCTTAGGTTTAACCACTGGAAGTGGGATTCGTTAAACATTTGTTTCTTCTTATTTTTTTCAAAGTTATTTGGGAGACTGATATCCCCACTGAAAATTATGGAAAGAGTACTATACTCTTTTGTTTTACTCTTGAGCACACAGACTACATTTTCTGGCCTCTTGCAATTAAACTGGGCCATTGTGTTTGAGGATAGTCAATGTGGTATAAGACATCATACATGTCACTGCATGACTGACCTGTAAAGATCTACCTCACAAACTTTGCTGCCTGCGTTTGCTCTCTTTGCTCGTTAACAGTCTAAATGGTAAAAAAACAAAACACAACTCAAGGACTTAGAGAAAGGCAAAGCTACAAGATGAAAATCTCCTGAGTCTCTACACCACCACTTGGAGAAAAGTTTTCCAGGAAAGTTAAGTTGCCAGGAAACCCATGTAGGATTTTTGTTATAAGTGAGAAATAAACTTTTATTTTGATAAATCACTGAAATCTGGGGATCATTTGTTACAGAAGCCTAAACTGACTCATAAAAAATATCTCACATTTATCTCTTTAATTACATTCAAAGTGGAACTCTTGTGTCCGTCCTTCTTCATGTTTCATAGCCAGAGCCTCAAAAAATCTTATCCAAACTCCCTTCAAAACATGTTGTAAGGCCTATCAAATCTATTCATTTCTGTCCATTTTTCTGCATCACCTCAATGAGCGCACACAAAGCTGTCATCATTTCATACCAAGGCTCTGTAACAGCCTTTAGACTACTCCTGCTCTTTCCATTCTTGCCCTTTTCCCTTCAATTCACGCTCTACCCAGCAACAAAATTTATCTTTTAAACACACAAAACACAAATTTATTTTTTGTATTTGTGTATATCTACATATCTATATTCATTTTTATTTGTATAAATTTAAGGGGTACAAGTGCAGCATTTTTTGTTTGTTTGTTTGTTTACATGGATATATTGCGTAGTGGTGATGTCTGGGCTTTTAGTACAACAATTACCCTAATAATATACATTGTACTCATTAAGTAATTTCTCATCCCTCACCACTTTCCCCATCCTCCCACCCTTCTGAATGTCCATGTCTATCATTCTATACGCTACATTCATGAATACACATTATATAGCTCCCACTTAAAAGTGAGAATATGGTATTTGACTTTCTGTTTCTGAGTTGTTTCACTTAAGATAATGACCTCTAAATCCATCCATGTTACTTAAAAAGATGTGATTTCATTATTTTTTATGCCTGAATAGTGTTTCATTGCGAATGTGTATATAATTTTCTTGATCCAATCATCCATTGATGTACATTTAGGTTGATTCCATATCTTCACTATTGTGGTAAAAATACAAGTGCAGTTATCTTTTTTAAATATAATGACTTATTTTCTTTTGTGTGGATACCCAGGAGAGGAATTGCTCAGTCAAATGGCATTTCTACTTTTAGTACTTTGAGTAATCTCCATACTGTGTTTTACAGAGGTTGTATTAATTTACATTCCCACTAATAGTGTATAAGCATTGCCTTTCTCTGCATCATTGCCAACATCTGTTATTTTTTGATTTTTTAATAATACTCTTTCTGACTGGGTGTAAGATGATATCTCACTGTAGTTTTAATTTGCATTTCTCTGAAGATTACTGATGTTGATCATTTTTTCATATGCACATTGGCCTCTTGTATGTCTTATTTTGAAAAATGTCCATTCATATTCTTTGCCCACTTTTTAATGACGTTATGTGTTTGCTGTTGCTGTTGAGTTGTTTGAGCTCCTTGTAAATTCTGGATATTAGTCCTCTGTCATATGCATAGTTTAAAATTTTTTTTCCATTCTGCAGAGTTTTTTTTTTTTCACGCTGTTGATTATTTCTTTTTCTGTGCAGAAGATTTTTAGTTTCAAAGTCCCATTTGTCTATTTTTGTTTCTGTTGATTGTGCTTTTGAAGTCTTAGTCATGAATTCTTTTCCTACGCCAATGTTCAGAAGAGTTTTCCCTAATATTTCTTCTAGTATTTTTATAGTTTCGGATCTTACATTTGAGTCTTTAATCCATCTTGAGTTGATTTTTGTATGTGGAGAGATGGGGCCTGGTTTTATTATTCGGCCTATGGAAATTCAATTTTTCCACCAGCATTTATTGAAAAGGGTATCTTTTCCAAGTGTGTGCTTCTGTCCACTTTGTCAAAGATCAGTTATGTAGCTTTAGTTCTGCAAATATGTAGCTTTATTTTGGGGTTTTATATTCCATCCGATTAATCTATGTGCCTATTTTTATACCAGTTCCATGCTGTTTTGGTTACTATAGCCTTGTACTATAATTTGAGGTCAGGTAAAGTCATGCCTTCAGGCTTGTTCTTTTTGCTTAGCAGTTTTTTTGGGGGGAATTTTCAGTCTCTCTTTTTGTTTGTTTCATATGTTTTAGGATTTTTTTCTAATTATGTGAAAAAATGATGACATTTTAATAGGGATTACATTGAATCCGTAGATTACTTTGGAAAATATTTCATTTTAATGATATTAACTATTTCAATCCATGAGTGAGATGTTTTTTCATTTGTTTGTGTAATCTATAATTTCTTTCATCAGTGTTTCATAGCATTCCTTGCAAATATCTTTCACCTCCCTGCATTAGAATTCTTCAATACTTATCATTGCACCAAGGATGGAATATAAACTCCTAACCTTGGACTGCAAGACCTTGCACATTCTGGCTCCATCTAGCTTCCCAAAATCAAGTTAAGTCACTTTTTCAAACTCCTGCAAGTCTAGTTACCTGGAATTCTTTTAGTTTTTCTCATAATCTATAGTTTTATCTCCTCCAAGATCTTTATCCAAGAAGATTTCCTGTCTTGGAAGGTTTTCCTTATTTTGCTTCACATGGCCAGCTCCTTTCTACCCTTCATATCACTGTTTAAATATAACTTCTTTGGAGAAATTTTCTCTGATCATATCTAAGAAAAGTTTCTACTCTCTGATATCCTTTGTTGTAGCATTGTGTTTTCTCTATTTTAGAAACTAACAGAATTTTAAATCCTACATTCATGCAGCAGATATAAACTTTAGGTCACACTTCCAGAAGTACAAAATTGCAGCTCTATTTTACACAAATGGATATAATTTCCTTTTTATTCCTTTTCAATACCCATTCCATTTATATATTTATTAGGATGTAGGTTCAAGCTGTTATAACAAAGAATCAAATAAAACAGTGGCTAAAAGATCTTCACTAAACTTAGTGAGTTTTCCATATATATTAAAAATTTATTTCTTTCTTCTTAAAAAGTCTGAGGGTAAACAGTCCATGAATTAAAAGTAGTTTTTAAGTATCAAGGTCCAGTCTCTTTTTTTATTGCCATTCTGCCATCTTCAATAAAAGGCCTCCTTACCTGGGTACAAGATGCAAGATTCACTGTAATTTGGTAATTCACAGGTAAAAGCTAGGTGGATAAAAGCTCTTGGATGCCAATTTCTGTGACCAGTGAATGTTCTTACATAAACAAGGTCATAAAGTTTTCTAAAGGAGATGAGATTTGAAGACAACATACCTCATCTTTTGATAAAAGGTATGAAAAAGGATGAAATTAAGGAGAGGTTGACTAAGTATATGGTAGCATCTGAAAACCTATACTTTGTTTCTCTTCATCTTAGTTTAAATGTATCATAAACATTTTTAAATGCTAGTAAAAGGTAAATGGTTATAATAGAAATAAAATTAGATGTGGTTTAAGAAAAATAGTATATATTGAAGAGGAGGAAATACTTCCAAAATCATTTTACATGACCAGCATTATCTTGATGCCAAAGTCACAGAAGGATACTATAAGAAAAAACAATTATAGGCCAATAGCCCTCATGAACATACATGTAAAAATCCTTCAACAAAATATTAGCAAACTGAATTCATATTTAAAGGATCATTCACCACAATCAAGTAAAATTTATCCCAGAGATACAAGGATAGTTCACCATATGCAAATCTATAAATATTATACACCATGTTAACAGAATGGAGGAAAAACTCGATCATCTCAATAGATGCAGAAAAAGCATTTGAAAAAAAAAATCAACATTTTTTTCATGATAAAATCATTCAACAAATTAGATATAACAAATGTATCTCAGCACAATTATGGCCATATATAACAAACTCACAGTTAACCTCATCCTCAATGGTGAAAAGTTGAAAGCTTTTCTTTTTACATCAGGAATAAGACAAGGATGCCCACTCTCACCACTTCTGTTTAACATAGCAATGGATGTCCTAGGTAAGAGAAAGAAATAAAATACATCCAAATTGCAAAGGAAGAAGTTAAATTGTATGTGTTTGCAGATAGCATGCTTTTATATGTACAAAATCCTAAAGACAACATCAAAAAATTGTTGACACTAATCAATAAATTTATTAAAGCTGTAAGATACAAAATCAACATACAAAAATTAGTAGTGTGTCTTTTTCCTTCTTTCTTTTCTTTTTCTTTCTTTTTTTTTAGACAGAGTTTCTGTCATCAAGGCTGGAGTAGGTAGCACAATCACTGCTCACTGAAACCTTGACCTTCTGGGTTCAAGCGATCCTTCCATCTCAGCCTCCTCGGTAGCTGGAACTACAGGCACACATCACCATGCTCACCATGTTTGGCATTTTTTAAAAAAAATTTTTTGTAGAGATGAAGTCTAATTATGTTGCCCAGGCTGGTCTTGAACTCCTAGACTCAAGTGATTCTCCTGGCCTGGCCTACTAAAGTGCTGGTATTACAGATGTGAGACACAGTACCTAGCCAAGTAGTGTTTCTATACACTAACAATAAATTATCCAAAAAATAAAGAAAATAATTCTATTTATAATAGTTATAAAAAACTTAGAAATATATTTAACTAATGAGGAGAAAAAAATCCTTGTGCACTGAAAACTATAAAACAAAAATAAATTGAAGAAGATACAAATAAATAGAAAGATACTCATGCCCATGAACCAGAAGAATTTGTTTATGTGAGATAATGTCTATGTTAGTTAGGTTTATTTAGCCATTTCACAAAGTATACATATTTCAAAACATCATGTTGTATACAATAAATATATATATTTTTATTTGCCAGTTGAAAATAAACTAATTAAAGAAAAAATATGTAGTGAGAAAAATGGAAATAAATATGGAATATGGAAATAATCATTTGACAGGAGAAATATTTCTGAGCAACAAAGACAAACTTATGAATAACTGGGAAACAAAGAATAACCTGAAAAAAGGACTGGGCCTATGAAACCAATGATTGATCTCCAAAAAGAAAGGCAAAAATTGTGGTTGAAAGTGAGGTTTACGTGTCTGGTTAAAAGATTAGCACCAAAGTCAGAGATCTAAAATCAATTTAAGAAAAGTCTTGGAGTTTGTTTGAAAATTGTAAGGCCTTGGTGAAAGTGCTGCAAAGGAGCCTTGCATCACAAAAATTTCCATAAATACACAAATGTTCAATTGGAATCCTCCTAAAGGGCAACACACTGCATCTCGAGAAGTTTTTATTTTTGCTTTCCTATGCTGTATTATCTTTAATTAGTCACGAAAAGCTATGTTGCTGAGACATCATTTCATCCACTGTTTTGTTTGATCACTGACACCTTACCTCTCTCTTCAGAAATGATGGGAGGAGACATCTCTTTCTTGGTTAAGAGAAAACTGTGGTTTGTTGTTTTTCCAATTAAAAAAAAATGTTGGAAACACCAAAAGCAAAGCTGTTGCCAGTGAGTGACATCTTTCACACCAAACACATAAAAAAAGTCAATATATCTCTCTGTTGGTGATCATATCAATAATTCCCAGGTTAGCACCTCTAGTAACCATACATCAATTACTAGTATTGAACTTGGTAAAGCTGGTAATCTCACTGGTCCCCAAAGCCATCTGATTGGTGGTGTTCACCTCGATGAGGGAATTAGGGTAGTGGATCATGAGATGAAGGATTCCTTTTGTGCCCCCCAAAATCTTTCCCACTCTGCAAACTTTTTACTTAGTTTCTTCAAGAGTAATACAATGAACAACAAAACGGCCCGATTGTCATAGATCAGATGGATATTTTCTCTGGTCTTGTCAAGGTTGATGATGTCCATAATATCAGCAAGGTATTTGGACTTTATCACTAATAATAATGAACCACTTCATGCAAATCTTTACTTCATGTCCTGTCAGGACATACCTAAGTCTTTTTCTTAAGAAAGTGTTGAGAGAGAGATAATCTCTTAACTTGTGGGGTCTGGTGGCTGAAGAAGGAGCAAGCACACTGGTCAGCTGTATAACATCCAATGCTTTAGAGTTGCTACATGCTTCAGGTACTTCTTGAGACCACAAGCCAAGTATGCTAGGGGCAGGATGAGCTTGAGAAGTTTGATGCCACCTTTGGGGAAATCGTAATGGAAATCATCTGCCTCAGTGATTTCAAAAGTAGATAAAAGGTTTACCTTAGCAAGGAAGAAAGACGTATAGTGAGTTTAAAAGCTTTAAAGTGTTGATATTTCAATCTTAGTCCCTTCAGACTTAAGGAAAAGATGAGCCTCTCTTATTGGCTAAAAGGGCTTATTTAGTTCGGAATGACTGGAATATTGGGCATTTGTCAGAGAGAGCAGAGGGTGGAGACTAAGAGTTAGTGAGGGAGGCAGGTCAGGAGGGACCAATATTCAATCCTAGGTAGCTGTAAAATTTTTAAGTTTTAATAGGATATTCACTAAATATCTATTATAATCTCTTGAGTTTCTTTTTAAAGTTTCTGCCATTATTTCGATGTTTCATGGTTTGTCTTGTTTAAAAATAAACTAATTTTTTTTAGAGGAAGGAGTCTATTTTTCTTGTGAATAAAAAGAAACTTCTTAAAACCCCAGTACATTTTTATCAGTGGTCAAATATAGAATAATTGTTAACCGACCATCTGCTTTTTAAAAATCTATAAATATCAAATTGCTCATTAAAAGTTCCCAAGAATTGAAACTTTAAGTGTGAGGAATATTCATTTATTAATACAATAAACTTTCTAGAAACTATCTGACCTAAGAATAACTCATTATGTTCTACCACAAAAGGCTAAATGTAGAATTTCCCTACTTTTATAGGAAAAAGTGATAAATGTATCAGACCGCACATGAAGAATAGTGCTTGCTCTAGTTTTTAGGTATATTCCCACATTTAATGATAAAAACAGAAAGCAATTTAAGAACATTTTCCATGCATGTCCAATTGGAAGATACGACATCCTCTTTATAAAAGGGCCTACAGTTATTTATGACCAGTTAATTTCATGTATATGTGTATAGGAACTTACAAGTATACATGTGTACAGATACATATTCATGGGGCATTTCATAAAGTCAATATTGTTTGTATATGTACAATTTTATAAATGCAATGTATGCTCATAGTAAGCATTTCTTTTCCTATGGCTTCTAATGTCAAAATTGGGTCAGTGTAGCAATTTGATTCCTCTCAAAGAACACAAAGAAAATAAACAAACAATACAGGTGCATAAAGTCATGTGTATTCTCCAGCATTATGTGGAGAAATCTCAGAAGCAATTATTTCATCAGCATTTTTCCAATACCGCAAATGCAATTCACAAAGTAAAAAATATCTAGCAGAGATCAGACATGTTTGGAGAGACTCCAGAGAGATATTTTTTATTGGTGATTATTGGTTATTGGTTATTTCTCTCTTTGCTGAAAATTCAGATTATTTGTAAGGCCCACACAATTTATACATGTTGACTAAGACTTTTTTTTTTTTAGTTTATTTTAAAACTGTGGAGTACAATTCAGGGTTAGGTATACAAGTGTTCATTATGCAGTTATCTTTGTTGATGAGGTGTGCCCCCCCTCACTGGCAGAGTCCCACTACTGCCAAACAGCCCTACCCCCAGGAGTTTCCCACTACCACCAAACCTTTTCTTACAGTATTATGATAACTGATCAAGGCCCACTAAAGAGTGAGAAGATGTGATACTCAGTTTTTTGTTTCTGTGATAACTCGACCATGAATTTAGTTGCTGTGGTCAATATAATAACGTTTGTGGGGACTCAAAAATGTGTACTTTCTCATCCCCTTTTTAACTTCATTCCACTCCACTATTGTCACCATTGGTAAATACACCTAAAAATTATGCAGATGTTTTGAGACTGTTCCATATTTTTACAAGGTAAAGTAAAATATGACATGATTATGTATCACAAATGAGGTTTTGTTTGTGGCTACACAACTGAAAGATAAAATGATTATTCTGTTTTTGCTCCAACTTTCTTGTTTGTATTGACCTCCAAGGTACAACTAAGAGAGTAAAAAGAACAAACAAGAATCTTAAGCAAAATCCAAAGGATAAAAGCAGAAGCCAGATTCAAAAGAAACAAATAAGGGAGAGATGACAGAATGTTCTAAAAAAAAAAAAAATTGAGGACTGTGATCATCTGAAGGCTATACAAAACAGAGGGTATGCAGTCCAGAAGCAGCTAGCTCACATTGTGCAAAGGGGAAAATAAATGTTTTGCAAACAGGTGTCATTCATCGGTAGTTTCAGGAAGCGCTCAGTCTGATTGGAGATGGTTTAGGCATTAGGTCACTTTTCCATGAAATGATTCTAGCAGCTTTCAAGATGTGAGAGATGATATATTATTTTTGTGTAGAGCAAACTCTGATTTATTAGGGAGAGTATAAGTTGGGAAATTGACCACCCATGTTTTCTTCTTTATCTTCTTTTCCAGATGTATTTTGTATTTATACTCTGTTGCTCCAGTGAATTAGCTTATAATTTTGTGGATATTTACCCCTCTCATTACATATAATGTTTACAGAAAACATTTCCTTTAGAAAACTTAAACCACCTTACATACCTTAAATTATAAATTTTCATCAAAATCTAATTAGGAATGAAGGTTCTTTTGTCAATAAATAATAACTCATTGAATTCTTTCTAGAAAACTATTTTGTTTTTACTGAGTCTTACTTGTTTATTAGTAGAAACATTTCAATTTTCATTCTATGTCAGAAATTTAGTCACAGACATATTAAATATGTTCAAGTAAGGCCAAGATAGATCAGAAATTTGGTCAGTTTAACTTTTGGCTACTCTTCAATGTAGTGGAAACCAGAATTATCACTGATACACTTAGTTGTATAACTTACTCTGCTGAAGAATACTTGTCCCTCCCATGCCACACAAGTAGAGCTGGCTAGGCTTTCCCAGAAATGGGGGTGCTGAGGAGATAATGTGGGCAGTTTCAACATTCAGGATAACATATTTTTACCAGGGAATGTGTCACAAAAACAAAAGTGAAAACCTTCTGAACTATTCCTCAGAACTGTTCTTCTTAAAATGTAATTGATATACTATATTACTGAATATGTACCTGAGAGAAAGGTATAAACTGCAGAGTACATTCTCCTACATAAAAAAATTGAGATTTCTTATTTTTGTAAAATTTGATAATATCTCCCCATTATTACAAAAAGAATGCTTTGAAATCCTGGTGTCTAGGGATGAAAGAATACCCAAGTTCCAAATTTCTCATATGTTTAGAACATTCAACTAGAAAAAAAGTGATCCACCTTATTTTAAACTTTTTTTCAATTTAGTTGATATCTTTAGGGTATCATTTGATTTACATATTCTGCGTATTAGGAAATTACTGGGCTAACTGTAGTAGGGGAGAAAGTTTGGGGTAAAATGCTATCCCTGCCCCTGAGCAATACATTAACATGTATATTCTTGTAAGACTTGTTAAAATGGGACAATCTTCTGGTATATTTGTAACTCACTTAAAGATTCTAACAAACAAAATGTCACAAACGTATATAAAATTTTCATGTCACATAAACAAGCATATTTATGATATGTAGGTTTATGTTTTCAGTAGTTTTTAAATAAATTGCTGTTGTGTATAGCTGTGCTTAAAAATAATCAACTAGGATTTAACAGAGGATAGTTCTCTGTACCTTTCACTCCAATAAATTTTACTACATCTCACTACACATGTTGGTCTGCAAGTTTTATCCCAATGAGACTTTATCTGTGGCCTAGCAAAACTCACTCTGTTACATTCTAGTTTCCAAAAGTGCCTGGAACATGTTGAAACTTGTCTGCTGCATTCCTGGTACCCCCTGAAGTGCTTGTAACCAAGTAAGCTCCCAATAAATATTTATGGAGAGGATAGAGGAGGGAAGAAAAGAGTGAAAAAGGAGAGAGGAAAGGAGGAAGGCAGAGTTGGAGGAAGAAAGAGAAGGAAGAAGAAAAAAAGAAAGAAGAAAGAAATTTATATTATATGCATGTTGTGACTAAACTGAGCATGGTTTGTAACTCAAGTAGTCATAGATCTCTTCCTGTATTGTTGGTTGATTTATTCTGCTATTCAGTTGATGAGAATGAACTTCCTGTTACTAGAAAGCCAGTCATCATTTTAAAGATTGGATCCCCCAAAATATCTACCTGTCTGATTTGATATTGTGTGATCCATAAAATGTGATGTTCACAGCATTTGAACTGTTCTATTTGGACCATTTTATTTTAATCTTTCTCCTTAAAAAGGAGTACATCCTTTTTGACTAAGAAATACTAGGTAACACTGAATACTTTATTATTCAAAGTAGTTACATGCTTAATCCTGGATTCAGTGAGAACAGTGCTGAAGTCATGTTGCCATGGCAAGCATGTGCATCCACTGACTGGAAGGATATCCAGGAAAGAATCTGTGAAAAAACTAGTGTATGAGGAAGAAAGGGACTATTAGATGCATACCTCTTACTCTCTACTCTCTTGCTGCTGCCATTGAGGACTGTGCATAGGGCCACCTCTTCTTATTCCCACCCCATGAAGCCCACCTATAGTGAGCTATAGATATAGGTAGATGTAGATATAGATGGATATAGAGATATAATATAGATTATTGATTATACTGATATAATCCTCATAAGATCAGAATCTACAGGCCAAGTAATCTCCCTCCATATGGGTGGAGATTAGAAAAGTACTGGCAACCAGTAACATGCTTAATCCTGGAAAAAGTGAATGGCTTTTCCTTGGGCCTAACTCTTGATTATCATTCATATTCATAGAGCCAAGAGTCTGTAAGGCCACTTGAAGCTTGTCCCTTAAGACAGTGTTTCAAGTATTAAAAAATCCAAGATGTCCTGCCTAATTGACCTTAAGCCTACTTTCAGGACCTGCAAAAGCCTCTTACTTAGGTCTATCCTCCTTGAGATGGTTTTTGTCACTAGAGCCAAAGGTGGTCAGGAGGTGAACAGAGCTTAGAAATGTGGACTGGAGCATGTACGTGGATGTGTGTGATGCTTCTCTTAGTGCAGTTGGAGCATGTGTGGAAAGAAAAGAGGTTGGGATTGAGCCATGATTGAGGAGAAAGTTGGGTCTCCCTGTGCTGCCAAGATCCAGCACAGAACTCCAAGGAGTTCTAGAAGTCCTAAAATTTTCAACTCAAACTTGTCCTTTCAGGTCCTTATGAAAGTATATTTTGTCAAGTAGAAAGTAGAGCATATTTTGTCTGAGTGTGTTAACTTATTTAGCTGGCCCAGGGCCCTGCAGACATCATCTTAAGCCATTTGTAGCCTACTTCTTTCCTCTTTCCTTACTAACAACATTAAAACTTTTGTCCTAAGGTATATAATTATATATTTTATGATTTTTGTCAGTTTTATTTACTGTAGTTTCTTTAGTTCCTAGAATAGTATCGGATACATGATACAGATTCAGTATTTATTGGTTAAATTAACGAATTTATGCCAATGTAATAATTCCAGTTTTAAGACTAAGAAAAAAATTAGGAAGGGACTTCAAAAATTTTGTGGAAAAATGGAATTAAAAGATAAAGATAAAAAGTAGAAACTTCCTCAGGATAAGCTTCATCAAGTTCAAGACACTTTTGTACATGATGATACCAGTCATTTAGTTCATCTCTAAAGAACTGAGGATCCCAGGAATTTAACCATGTCAATTTAGTCTTTTTTACATTATTAACCAAAGAAAATGATATCCTTTAAAGAATTTTTTTAGGATTAGGTAACAAAAAGAAAACAGAAAGAGTTAAATCAGGACTATAAAGTGGATGCCTGTTGATTATCTATAGAAATTATTGCAAAATTACCTTTGTTTGAGAGACATAAGTAGGAGCATTGGCATGGTGAAGAACTCTCTGGGAAAGCTTTCCCAGTCATTTTTCTGCTAAAGCTTTGGCTAACTTTTTCAAAACACTATCATAATAAGCAGATGCTATTGTTCTTTTGCCCTCCAGAAAATCAATAAGCAAAATGCCTTGAGCATCCCCAAAAACTGTTGCTTTGAGTTTTTCCCCTTGACTGGTTCACTCTAGCTTTGACTGGACCATTTCCACCTTTTAGCAGCCATTGCTTTTATTATGCTTTGTCATACTGGTAAAGCCCTGTTAAGCCTTTATTACGATTATTTGAAGAAATGCTTCAGGATCTTCATCCCACTTGTTTAAAGTTTCCACTGAAAACTCTGTTCTTGTCTGCAGCTGATCTGGGTGCAATGGTTTTGGCATCCATTGAGTGGAAAGTTTGCTCAACTTTTTCAGACAGGGTTGTGTAAACTGAACCAATTGAGATGTCTATGGTGTTGGCTATTGTTTGCACTGTTAATCATCAGTTTTCTTCAACTAGGGCATGAACAAGACTTTTTTTTCCCCAAACTGATGAGAACGGTCTGCCACTACAGGGTTTATCTTCAACATTGTCTCATTCCTTCTTAAAACAAGTTATTCATTTGTAAGCTGCTGGTTTCTTTGGGACATTTTTCCATGATTTTTTTGTAAAGCATCAGTATTTACATGATTCTTCCATTCAATTTTCACCATAAATTTGATGTTTGCTCTTGCTTCAATTTTAGCAGACTTCATGTTGCTCTGATAGACGCTGTTTTCAAAATGGTGTCTTCTTCTTTATGCCATAAACTAGAGTTTGTTCAGATATGTTATAAAAAATTAGTATGAGTTTGTTTTGGTGCAAAACATTTTTGAGATTCATGTATAGTTTTTTCATAATATGTATTTTCTATGAACTTCTCGAAGATCCCATACCATTCCAGGGAGGTTTGCTTATTATTATTGAGTTATAGCTCAATTTGTATGGTGAGAAATTAGTTATGACCCTTGCATTTAACAAGTAGGTATTATATGACATCTTGATCTGTTCACAAACTAGTTTTAAATTATGTTTCTTGTTTGTTTGTTTTTCAGGGAGGGGAAGATAACTTAATTAACTTGAAGGAGACCCTGTGAGAAATGCCAGACTCCAAATATAGACTAGGAAAAGAAGTCTCCACCCACCTTACCCAAATGAAATTGCATTAAGTCTTATAAGATCAGAGTCAGAGAATTTCCAGATGGTTCTGCCAGCAGCTTCCTTTATAAAGTGATGGACAGGCAAGTACTAAAAGGCTATTCTGAAGAAATTATGCTACACTGGGCAATGTGAATGATTAGTAGTATATAACCAGATGGATGTAGAGACAGAGATATATAATTCACCAGGAACTGAGAAACAGAATCGCATAACCAACGAAAGTCCAGTTAGATGCCAAGGAAATTATCTGAAAAAAATTAATCTTTTTAAATGTACAGAGTAATAATTATTTCCCTTTCTATTGTAAGTCATTGTCTCCTTTAGATTTTATTTGGAGTTGGAGTAGGAAAGGGACTTGTAGATAAAAAGTAAACACAGAGTTATGGCTTTCTTCTGTTTAACTTCTTACTACTTTCCTTGATTATTTCTTATGTGACATGATGAGTTTCAATGTATTTTAGCCTTTGTCAATGGATGTATTTTAAATGTTATTTTACTCTTTAAAATATGCTACTCTAATGTTAAACATATTCCAGATGAATATAACAAATTCTAAATATCGACATGATAATCTTAACTATAGTGTGGAAGCACAATTAAATATGTTCTTTAATTAAACTTGCTCAAAGAACTAGGCTCAGACATCCACTCAAATATGAAAATTCTTTCAAAAGTCATAGCTGTCAAAATAACAAATGACTGTGAGATTCATCCTTAATGTGTGAAACAATACTTCATTCATTCTCATTCAACTATGTGAATATACTATAATTTATTTATCCATTCTACTATTGATGGACATTTGGATGTTTTCAATTTAGGGCCTTTATGAATAGTACTACTATGAACATTCTTAGTTGCTCTTTAGTGGACATATGTACACATTTAAGTTTGGTATATGCTTAAAAAGGAATGCAATGTCTGGGTTTTAGGGTGAGTTTATGTTCATCTTTAGTAAAACATACCAAACAGTTTTCCAAAATGTTTGTAGCAATATAACTCCCAAAAAGAGTGTGTAAGAATAAAAGAAGCCAGGCACAGAAAAGAACATGTAGTATGATTCCATTTTATTTTTATAAAGTTCAAATTCAGACAAAACTAATTGATGGTGACAGAATTCAGAATAGTGGTTACTTTGAGAGATGTAGTGACTAGGAGGGGGGCCTGGGAGGGATTTCTAGAATGTTAATGATCCATTTCTTGGTAGTTACAAGGGAGAGTTCACATTTTGAACATTTGTCAAGCTGTACATTTATGATTTGTGAAAAATTCTGTATGCATGCTATACTTCAATAAAAGGTATATAAATTATTTTTTATTAAATGAGCTGTTTTGTGGGCTGAGGGAACTCTCATTAAAAATTATTCTAAGCATAGGATGGACAAACAGTTGATAGGAATCGCAAGCATTTTACAGAAGATTGGACAAAATAACTGTTGGGCCCCTTTAACCCTTAGATTCTGTAATTTTCTCATGCTAGGCTAAAGTTTCCTATTAACTTCAATCATTCTTCATGCCCATCCACTATCCTAACCAATTCCTCTGAAGGCAAAGTGTTCCAGAAACTAAACTTTCAGCTTTTTTGCTTTAATTGCTACACAGTGTCCTTAGTTTTTGAAAAATTTCATTTAAGTGTTTTGGTACATCTGTTGTGGGTCTTTTGTGAGACAATGCTCAGTAGCAGAACAACTACAGCACTGTTCATACTTCAAGTGCATGCTCCTTCCCTCATTTTCCAAGTGGTGCCAACTCCTCAATGCACTGGGGCTGCTTTGGACATGTTGTTTGTTATTTCAGTCCTTTTGGATTTTGTGCATGTGAAGGACATACTAATAGAAATGAAAAACAAATTAATAACAACAAGAGAAAAAAGAAACTAGATGGTACAAATGCAAGCGGGAAAAAAAATTCCCTTTCTTAGGAAGGGAAGCTAGAAGAAATTTGATGGAGGAAGTCAAGCAGAGAAATCAAAGAACGGTGCAAAAGAGGGAATCTTAAGTGAGGACAAATCGTGACAGAGGAGAATCAATTCTCAAGAGGCTTTGGCAAACTACAATATGGAGCACAACTACATTTTAAAATCTTGATTGGGAATTACTAAACCAAAAAAAATCCTAAAAACAAAGCACAGAAAAAGTTCAGCAGTCTTTTTGAAGATTTAATCAGAGATGAAAAGCAATTTATATCTTTATGTGCAAGCTGGAGTTGATTATATCACTTTAGAAGATGGCATACAATTTACCAGTCATCGGTAAATACCTGGAAACCAGCTTCTGTTTATGAATACTATTGAATATTTCTGTTTTTGTCTTCTATGAGGACTTTCTATATCCACACAGTTGCCCATCTTTTTTTTTTAGATAATTTCTGTCACTCACAACCAAAAACCTGCTAGTACTCACATTGGCAATCTGGTGTTAAAAAAAAATTAAAAAGACAAATTATGGAACTGACTCATGAGTGTTGGAAGCAGAGAGTACTCTCCCATTCCAAAATAAAAAGCTGTAACTTTTTGGTAACAATTATCTGATTTCTTTCTTGGGTCAGAAATCATGCTATTTGGTGCTGAAAGTGTTAGAATTTGGCAGTAAATTGTTAGAGTATCAGAAATTGCTGAATATTTCTGATGGTCTCTGTTGATATATTTCAAGAGGGCATATATTTTGAGAAGTTTCTGTCCAAGGTTACTTTGTTTGTAAATAAAACAAAAAATAGCAGGGTAAATATGTAATAGGGTTGAGGGAAAATCTGAAACCCATGATCAAACAACCATTCATCTTTTTGAGCTGCAAAATTAGTACAATGTTATCTAATAGACTGTGCTTTTGATAATGAAGATAACAACAAATTGTGGTGTGAGATAGAGATACACAGAAAAGAGGTGAATTAGAGAACTCAGATTTCACAGTCTACTATTCCTCTTACCCAAGAAATCACTTCTTGCTAAATAGCTGCAGTATATACTTATGTTTGAAAATAACCTTGGCTCAAAATCAGTCTGGGGCTGCGCTGCCCAGTATGGTAGCCATTAGTCACGTGTGGCTATGTAAATTTAAATTAATTCAAATTAAGTAAAAGCAAAAATTCAGTTCCTCATTGGCATCAGCCACATTTCAAGTGTTCAGTAGCCACATGCATCTAGTGCCTACCATACTTCTGGGTATATTCCCAGAAGTAGGGTTGATGGATCATATGGCAGCTCAATTTTTAATTATTTGAGAAAACACAACATTGCTTTCCACAAAGGTATAAATAGCTTACATTTCCACCAACAGTGTGGAAGTGTTCCCTTTTCTTCACATCCCCACCAGCACCTGGGTGTTTTCATTTGTTTGTGTGTTTGACTTTTTAATGGTAGTCATCCTTACCAATGTTAGGGGTATCTCATTGTTGTTTTGATTTGCGTTTCTCAGATAATTAGTGAAGCTGAGCATTTTTTAATGTTTGTTGGCTGCCTTGAATGTCTTCCTTTGAGAGGTGTCTGTTCATTTCCTTTGTCCACTTTTTAATGGTTGTTTTTTCCTGTCACTTCATTTGAGTTCCTTATAGATCCTGGATGTTAGGCCTTTGTCATATGCATAGTTTACAAATATTTTTTCTATTCCACAGCTTGTCTGTTTACTCTCTTGATGGTTTCTTTTGCTGTGAAAAAACATTTTAGTTTGAACGATCCAACCTGTCAATCTCAGTTATTGCTGCATTTGCTTTTGAGAACCTGGTATGTGTAGGTACATTGTCATGAAGAAGCAGTCATCTGAGAGAGAAGGGAAATCCGAGAATGCCCAAGCCTTCCAAGAGGTCATTCAAGAAAATTTCCCCTATCTCACTAGAAAGACAGTCATGTAGATAGAAGAGATCCAGAGAACACCAGATAAAAACTTTGGTTGGTGATTTGATCCAGAGGAACAAATTCTGAGTGTACTACAAAGGGCCCACCCTCCAAAAGATAATTCTGTTTCTTGGGTTTTTTTATTCCTCTTCATATGTTCAAGTACATGGTCAATCTTGACGTATTGTCTATGTGCCAATGAGAAGAATGTGTATTCTGTGGTTGTGGGTGAAATGTTCTGTAGATGTCTAATAGGTCCAATTGTTCTGAATTTTCTTGTTATTTTTTTTTGTATCAATGATCTGTCTAAGGCTGTTAGTGGGTTATTAAAGTCTCCAACTATAATTGTATGACTGTCTATGTCTTCTGTTTAATTAGCAATTGTTTTTATAAATCTGGGTGCTCCTATATTGGGTACATATAGGTATATTCAAGACAGATATTTCTTGCTGGTAAATTGAGCCTTTTTGTCATTATTTACTGTCCTTTTTAACTTTTATTGGTTTAAATTCTGTTTGTCTGATGTAAGACTAGCTACTCTTTCTCCTTTTTGTTTTCCATTTGCCTGGAAGATCTTTCTCCAGCCTTTTACTGTGAGCTAGTATCACTTGCAGTGAGATGAGTTTCCAGGAGGTGGGTTTCTAGTCATTTGCAGTGAGATGGGTTTCCTGAAGGTAGCAGAAATATTATACTTCTTTATTCAATTTGCCTTTCTATGCTTTTTTGAGTGGTACATTCAGTTTGTTCATGTTTAAGTTAATTATTGATATTTGGAGGTTTATTCTTGTCATTTTGCTATTAAAAGGCTGCTTTGCTTTTGAGGTTTTGTAGTTGATTTGTATGGTTTGTTAACTCTGTGCTTGCCTGTGCTTCTGTGATGGGTAGAGCCATTCTTCCATTTTTGTGCTTAGAATTTTCTCAAGCATCTCTTGAAGACCAGTCTGGAGGTGGCATATTCTCTCAGGGGCTGAATGTCTGGGAAGGATTTTAATTTTCCTTCATTATTGAAGCTTAGCTTGACAGAGTAGGAAATTCTTGGCTGGAATTGCTTTTCTTTAATAATGTTAAAAATGGGACCCAGTCCCTTGTAGGCTTTCTGCTGAGATTTCTGCAGCAATTCTGATGAATTTTCCTTAATAGGTAGTCTGTCCCTTCTCTCTAGCTGCCTTTAGGATTTTTCTTTCATGTTTACCTATGGAGATGGGTTATTTTGTGTTTTGGGGATGATCTTCTCATAAAATATCTCACAGGTGTTCTCTCTTACATCTACATGACTGTCTTTCTAGTGAGATAGGGAAATTTTTCTTGAATGACCTCTTAGAAGGATTGGGCATTCTCAGTTTTCCCTTCTCTCTCAGAGATTTCAGTTAGCCATAGATTTGGTGTCTTTACATAGTTCCAAACCTTTTGTAGGCATTGCTCATTCTTCTTGAGCCTCTTTGTTTTTGTTGGACTGGGTTAGTTTAATCCTCAAGCTTTGAGATTCTTTCCTGTTCCTGGTTGATTCTACTGCTCAGATTCTACTATGCTTTGAAATTCTAGAAAATAATTCTTCATTTCCAAGAGTTCAGATTGGACCTTTCTTTTTATCTTTTTATTTTAAAAATGTGGGGTACAATTCAAGATTAGGTATATAAGTGGTCATAATACAGGCAAAGTTTGGGCCTCCTGTTAGTCCCCCCTTCACCTGGTTTGAGATCAGGTACCCTTATTGGCATTATGTACTCCCTCTTCTGCTGGCAGTTTTCAGCTACTGCCAATTCCTTCTTCATAGTTTTATGGTAAATGTTCAGGGTCTGCTTAAGAGTGAAAACATGTGGTACTCAGTTCTTTGCTTCTGTGATAAATCACTGAGTATTATAGACTCTAACACCATCCAAGTTGCTCGCCATCCAAGTTGCTATGAAGTCCATAATTTTGTTCTTCTTTATGGCTGCGTAATAATCAGATCTGATCTTTCTTATATTGGCCATCTTAGCTTTTATTTTCTGCACTGTTTTCATTGCCTGGGTAATCTGTGCTTCCGTCTTCTCGTTGCTTTCCCTGATTGTCTTTGCCATCCATAGTCTGAATTCTATGTCTGTCATCAGGGGCAGATCATTTTGAATGAGTTCCATTTCTGGGATCTCGAAGTCCTTTTGTGGGTGATGACTGATTAAGGCTTTGTGTATTGCTGATATTTTTTTGCTGGTCCTTCCTTGTGTGTGAGGACAGAGTCTTCTTTTTTATTTTTTTGCTTTGTTGTTTTTTAGTTAGATAAAGTTGCTACTGTTGAAGTTGCCTTTTTTTTTTTATCCCAGAAGGTACTTCTCCATTGTGTTGCACTCCTCCTTCCCCTGGGAGTGGTAGTCTGTGAGGGCTTGACCACTGTGGGTCCTGCTGCTTTTCTGGGTCTAGCTGCCCTAAGAGGTTGCTACCATTTGACTGTTGCTGGAGGGTGCCTGCAAGATAGCCTATGAAGTGAAGGTGCAAGGTTTGAATTCTAAGGGTAGTTGGTCATTGACATCTCTGGAGGATCTCCTGGAGAAGCTATTTGTTGCCTTGATCTATGGACAAGTCTGTGAGATATATGGTGGCATGGGTTTTAGTCTCATCTCCTTATCAAAGGTTGTATTATTGTCTCAGATGTTGTAATGGATTGTTTCAGTTGACCTCCAACCAAGAGTGCTACTTGAAGGAAACAGCCAGCTGTGATGTTGGCTGTGGCCTTTTTTGTTTGGTCTTTGTTTCCCCAGGGAAGTGCGCAGATGTCCTAGATGATGGGTGGGTTTATGGGAACTCTCAAAGATCCTCAATCCTTGAACTCTTGAGGGGGTTGGGAGGGTAAAGTTTGTCAGAAGGGCTAGGTCAGACTGGACAGCTCCCCTCCTGCGGGCATGAATGGCTACCCTGGTAGAAAGCAGTCCCCTAGCCGGGCTCAGTGGCTCAGCCTGTAATCCTGCGCCTTGGGATGCTGAGGTGAGTGGATGGCCTGAGCCTGCGGGTTCGAGACCCGCCTCGGCAGGCGAAACCTCGTCTCTACAATAAATCAAAAAATTAGCCGGGCGTGGAGCGCACGCCTGTAGTTCCGGCTACTCGGAAGGCTGAGGCGGAAGGATCGCCGGAGCCCAGCAGGTCGAGACTGCGGTGGCCGGGAGCGGCCACTGAACTCCAGCCTGGGCGACAGAGTGAGACTCCAACTCAAAAAATAAAAAATAAAATAAAAT
>CAUYQG010286987.1:0-21432 GCA_963574415.1 Tarsius wallacei | reverse complement strand
TCCGCCTCAGCCTTCTGAGTAGCTGGAATTACAGGCACGCGCTACCATGCCCGGCTGATTTTTTTAATTTATTGTAGAGATGAGGTCTCGCCAAGTTGCCCAGGTGGGTCTCGAACCCGCAGGCTCAGGCAATCCACTCACTTCGGCCTCCCAAAGCGCTGGGATGACAGGCTGAGCCACCGAGCCTGGCCTGTATAGATTCTAATTCCACCATCTCCCTGCCTTCGAGCCTCCCAGTTCCTCCTTAAAATGTCTGTTTTCTTGGACTTCTTTCCTCCACTGCCTCCACCATTTAGTGAATGATCCTAAATGGAGTGACTCTGATTTGTTTTGTCAGAATCCAGTAGCTACCTACCCATTTGTTTCCCCCACAGATTTAGATGCGAAACATGGGCGTTGTTCATGATCTGCTCAGACTTCAAACAGACGAATAAACAAGCGAGATCAATCTGCAGAAGCTGCTCTGGGAGCCGGGCACCTTCCCCACGCATCACTCGGAACAGCAAGCAGTTGGGGGAAGGTGGGCTCACCTTTCAGGTCTGGCTGCATCGAAAGAATACGTAAGTTTAAAGTACACTTTTAGCAATGAGTTAAATTAGGGGTTGGTCATCATCTTGGTAATATTCATATGAGTAAAATGGTAAGGGTAAAAAATCTGGGCCAGTCATGGGGGCTCATGCCTATCATCCCAGCACTTTGAGAGGCTGAGGGTGAGGGGACTGTCTGAGCCCACGAGTTCGAGACCAGCCCGGGCAACTTGGTGAGATCTCGTTTCTATAATAAATCAAAAAATTAACTGGGCGTGGTGGTGTGCGCCTGTAGTTCCCACTACTTGGAAGACTGGCAGTGGCCATGAGTGTGCCACTACACTCCAGCTGGGCGACAGAGTGAGAGTCTGATGCAAAAAACAAAACAAAACAAAAGAATTCTGAGTCCGTGTTAAACAATACTCTAAGTGTTTCATTTACGTCACTGTGTTTAATGCTCACATCACCACCATGAGGCACCAGTTTTCATCCTCATTTTTCCCAAATGTGAAGTTAGATTTAAAGAGGTTAGATGATATACCAGAAGACCTCAAGCTAGGAAGAGATACAGCCAGGACACAGACCGAGGCAGCCCGAGAAGAGAGTCCATGCATTTAACCAACTTGCAAGTAAAAACATTATTATTATTATTATTATTATTATTATTATTTTATTGTTATTGATTTATTGTAGAGATGAGGTCTCATCATGCTGCCCAGGCTGGTCTGAAACCCCTGGACTCGGGCAATCTTCTTGTCTCCACCTCCCAAAGTCCTGGGATTACAGGTGTGAGCCACTGCTCCTGGCTAAAAACATGATTTAAAAAAAAAATTCTTCTTCACTTTAAAAAGCACTCCAAGTATACCTTTAAATACTCAGAACAGATAGAAAATGTGCTCAATAATAAGAATAGATATTAACTCATAGGCATATACTAGTTGCCAGGAGTTCTTTCTAATACTTCGCGAATTGCATTTAAAGGTTATTCGTGCCAAATATACGCATAAGGAGACGGAGGTGCAGGGAGGTCGAGTAACATTCCCAAGATCTCTCCACCGATACCCATAAGTGCTGGAGGCAGGATACAGATCCAGGAGGCCTGGGTAGGTCCATGGGCCTCAACACTGGGTGACGCTTCTTCTTATGAACATTCACTTCAATTTACACATTTTCTACAAACATAATAACTGTGAAGAGTGAGGTCTAGAGACACAGAATTAGTCTACTGCCTCTGGAGGCCTTCAACGGAGACCCACACTCTAATTTTTATGGCAACAAGAGAAGGAACACATAACGGTTGGCTGTTATGGACTAACTCGTGTCAGAAGCACATGACTGCATTTGGAGACACATCCTTTCAGAAGCTGAGGTTAAGTGACGTCTATATGTTTGGGGCCTTCGTTCAACAAGACTGGTGTCCTTATAAGAAGACAGACAGACCCCAGGAATGCACACCCTCAAAACTATGGCCGTTTGAGTACACCGTGAGGAGGCAGATGCCTTCAAGCCAGAGAGAGGCCCCAGGAGAAGCCCATCCTGCCAGTACCTTGATCTAGACGACCAGTCCCAGAACTCTGGGAAAATAAATTCCCGTGGGTTAAGCCACACAGTCTGTGGCATTTTGTTATGAAAGCCCTGGCAGACATTCACCGACTCGTAGTATAAACTCGGTAGCTAAAGAATAGCTAGGTATGGGCGAGGAGGCATGAGAGATAAATTTTAAAAACTAGATAGGATGCGACATTTCCAGAGCAGTGAAGTGTATGTTTTAGGCTCTCCCAATTTTTGGCCATAAAGTCCCAATGGGATCAAATTTGCATATATTTAGCTTACATTTATTTTATGCTATGTTTGTTGCACCTGGTTACAGCAATAAAGAACTGACTTTCTAGTGGTAGCAGCATTCGGGGACAACATAGCAAGTTCTATAAACACAGGAAAGATCGATTTGATTTGTAAACCAAATTACATACCTTTTAATTTTAAGATCCCAACTCAACTCATGAATCTTTCATGTTTAGTAATATCCTGTACATTAGAGATTTAAATTTTGTTGTGGTGTAACAGTGTCTGTATATGTTCAATTTCCATTACCCTTAATGAGTGTTCTGCTCAAACTGGTTTGTAAAAAGTTCACAGTGTGAACTGCATTTTGATTTTATGTAAAGATGAGATTCATCTCGTCATACCTCAAGCAGCAAACAGAAGATAAGATGCATATTTTAATACCATACCCATTTCTTACTATAGAAAAAAAATTGACTAAATGTCTTCTCCAATTTTAGGAAGCACAACTTATTCAATTTAAAACTTTGAAGATAAGGTGCCATAATTTACAGACGATTTACCGGCTCCAAATTCTACTTGAACTGTAGTTTTACACAGAATGATTTTCCTAATCTGTGTTCTAGCTTGTCAATTTTGTTGTCCATGCTAACAGGAAATGTAGTCAGTGATGCATAATAATACCAGGTTTGTGGATTTGAATAGACTTCACATTTTGGAGGGAGAAGAAAACAGACTGTTGTTGACATATGTCATATATACACAAGTGTTTAACTGATTTACTTTTCTTAAGGCACACAATAGCTAGTGATCATTTATCAGTGTGATTGAACTAGGTATAACGCCTGTCATTTCCAAAGGTTATGTTCATTAGAAAATAGGGACACTTTTAAACCAGAATGTGGTAAAGTGCTGTCCCTTTGAATCCTACATACAGGCTTTGCTTCTCAGCTGTGAAGTGGATGCCTCTTTAGCTCCATACTGCCTCAGATGCTCAGCTGTACGAGGGGAGCAAATCTTGTTAGCAACGTCACAAACTGCCATTAGAGGTTCGCTGACTATTGTGTCATTTATTCTGTCACTGTAACTGCACCAGACCAATCTGACTCAACTATTATGTAATAAAGTTGAGTTGCTTTCCAGGGACCATTGACCCCCTGGTTGAAGGTCACCTGAGCAGAGCATGCCCCAGAAAAAGCATGTGTGCAATCAGAAGTGGAACCTAAGTGCCTGGTGAAAGTAACAGGGATGAATAGCGGGCTGAATTAAGAAGGACACCACGTGGCAGGACCTGAGCAGATGGAACCCTGGCCTCAGCCCGGGGCAGAATCCCATCAGATCACACCTCTCAGCATCACCTCATTGCAAGATCCAATCCCATCATGCCACATCACCCCAGGCTTATAAAAACCTGAGCCAGCTCCAGATAAGTTTGAGTGTTTCTTCCTGTCTACCTGTCAGTCCACTGGCAATAAGCCCTTCTCATTTCAAAAACCTGATGCGGGCATCTGCATCCTCATAACAGGTGTCCAGTTTCTCTCTTTCTCTCCCTTTCTCTCTTTCCCCCTTTTTCTCTTTTCCCCCTAAATAAAAAAAAAAAGGAAAAACAAATAAACAAAAAAAACCCTGATGCTTCAGGATTTGGCTTTTTGTCATGCTGGGACAAATGGACCCAGTTTGGTTTGGTAACATCATGGGGATGGATAGATGGATGGATAAGGGCATGACAAAATGGATAACTCATACATTGTAGCATGTGCTGTTGAGCCTTATTGTTTAAAAAAGGTTACGTAAGACAACACACTGCTAGAAGCAAACGGAATTTTATATAATCAGAAGCTATTTTAAAAATATTTTATTTTATTTAGTTTGAAAGATGAGAGGTACACTTCAGGGTTAGGTACACAAGTGGTCATCATACAGGCAAAGTTTGGGCCTCCTGTTGGTCCTCACTGAGCCTGGTTTGAGATCAGGTACTCTTATTGATGTTGCATGCCCCTCCCTTCCCTGGCAATCTCCACAACTGCCAATCCCTTTCTGACAGTATTATGATAAGTTCTCAGGGTCAAGTGGATTGGATAAAATAATGCAGTACATATGCATGGTGGAATATTACACAGCCATAAAGAAGGACAAAACTATGGACTTTGCAGCATCTTAGATGGATTTAGAGTCTATAATACTCAGTGATCTATCTCAGAAACAAAGAATTGAGTACCACATGTTCTCACTCATAAGAAGCTATTTTAATAAGATAGAGTACCAGTATAAGCAGGTTGAAAATACTTTACCTGAATTAGTAACTATTGGTAGTAATGTGTTAGCAATTATACAATAATTTTCTTAAAGGATTTTCTTTCCAAATACCAGTTTGAAATGATCCTGGGGGATTTTGCTAGATATAAGCATATATTAGCATCTAAATATTTAATTATTTAAATTTAGCAAAACAAATTTTTTTCAATATTATATATATTTAATAGGAAGAAAAGTAAAAATATATTAAACCAGTAAAATGTTGGCTAATTAATGCTTGGAAAAAGAACTATTTTTCTTAGAAAAATCATTGTTTTCTTATTAAAATCTCATCTAATAGAGAAAACTTCAAATTAACCAAAAACTAAATAATTAACCTAAAATAATTTTCTTGTCATGCCTTTTGATTCTTCTTAATGTGGAAACTATTTGTTATAAGAAAAGATTTAGATTAAGATAGTTTATATTATGTTGTGTGCATTTGTCATAAATCTACTTTTGTCACTTGTCTGATGAATCCTTCTGTCCATAAAATCAAGGAAAATACAGAACACATCTCACAAACTTCTCCAGTTATACTCTGGTTTCTCCTTTGCTATTTTGTACCCACTAAAAATTTTAAACAAAAGTCTAGTTAATCTTACAGCATAGCAGGTAGTGTATTAGAAAATTTAAGTACCTCAAAAAAGTTATATTGATTTATAATAACACAATCGCATCTTATGCAAAAGCTTATGCAACTCCACCCTTAATCTATCTTTTTTCTTCTTCCCTGTATGTAGGCATGTCCATCCCCACAATTTCTAAAACTTCAAAAACACCTAGAGCCTAGGGAAAAACACCTAGAGCCTACACATTGGGTTCAACCCTCCAAGTTCTTATCAGCAACCTAAGAAATAACAGAACCACAGGTAAATCTGAAAAAAACCTAAATGGAATTGCTAGAGGTAGACAGAGGAAGACATTCATTGGGCAGATATTCATTTATTGAAACAAGAAACAAACAAAACCTCAAACATGTTGAATATCATATTAGACTCAGCTGAAGAAACATTATGCAAACTGAAAGACAGATCTAAAGAAATCACCAAGTGAGCAGCAGGAAAAAGAAAGAGACAGAAAATATTTTTAAAAATTAAGAGATATGGAGGGGGAAACTACAAAGAGTAGAAGTACTAGGAGGAGGGAATAAGAAGAGATAAAACTGTTCACATTGTGGGAAAAACACGATTTCATAAATTCAGGAAGCACAATATATTCCACACATATTTAGATAAAAGCCATGCTTAGACTCGATGCAGTAAAACTGCAAGATACTAAACACAAGGTTTTAAAACCAACCAAATGGAAAAGTATCATCTCAGAAGCTAAGACAAGGCTTCTCAACAGCAATGATGTGTCCAAAATGTGGCAGAATGGCACCTTCAAAATTCTAAGTATTGGCTTAGCACTTGTACCAGACAAAATGGAGATTAAAAAAAAAAATCTTCAGATGAAAAGCAACTTTTATCACCAACCAACCTTTATAAAAGAAATTGCAAAAGGACTATCTTTAAAAAGAAGAAAACTGATTCCCAAAGAATGATGTTAACTCAAAGAACTGTGAGAAAATAAAATGATAAACATATGCAAATTTAAAGTATTCTTAGTTTAAAACAATCATAACAAAATAAGTGTTTATAAGAAGTAACATTGTTAACAAAGGAAAAACTAACTAAATGCCATTATAATGAAAAAAAAATAAAGCTCTGAATAAGAGAGACGTGACACTGTCCCATGATGCTACAATTTTTCTTCCAAATTTTCTTAGTCAAAAATAAATACACACTCCATTGTGTGTATAGATATATATATATTCCAGCCCAATAACATATTCAATTTAATGGCAATATTAATAGAAACAACTAATCCAAAATGAGCTCAGGACATGTGCACTTTTCTTTCAATAATCACATTTTAAATGTCAATAGCTTTGGAGTGTAAATCAATGCTAGTCCAGGCAGACAGCTCAGTTTTCCTTTTGGCCTGCTTGTCAGCACCCTTATGCGCTCACCAGCATGCTCCTGCTGCCTGTGATGGACCCTGAGAAGATATTCTTCTTCATCAGAAACTCAAGATAAAACCTGAGTGACACTGTGTCTTGTCTCCTCACGCTCATCCCACTTTTGCACTATGTTTGATCAGTGCCCTGATTCTTTTGAGTCTACCACTGAAATATCCTTTGGGGGAGTTTTATCTTATTTCCACAACTGCTTTGTTAGTTGGAAATCCTATCCTATCCTTTCCTTTCCTTTCCTTCCTTCCTTCCTTCTTCCCTTCCTTCCGCATTTAAACTGTCCTTGATGTCAATGTCTTCACTCTCTGGTCTTTCTCTCACAGTATTCCCCTGTGCTACAAGCATTCTAAAACAAACTTAAACATCATTCTCTCTTGCTTACAAAACTTGCAATGGCACCTGTGGGTTTTAGAATAATGTCCAAACTCCTCAGCCATTCTTATTTCTTGTCAATCCCTTCCAGGAACTTTTGGAGCAAACTCCTACTATGGAATGTATGATATGTTTCCTTACCTCTCTTAATATTGAATTCACCTTTTCCTCCGTCCACATGGAGGCGCATTCCTACTTCTGCCTTAAAAATCATCTCTAATATAGTACCCGTAGTTCTAAGAAACCCCAGCATGACAGTCTGAGTTTATTATATCCTTTTGTAAGCCCATTATATTTTGATTTTTGTTCATCCCTCAAGAATACCTTTAAAATATTGTATTCCAATTAGAATGTATTATGTGTCTCCACCCCCAGATGCTTGAAAGCTGAGGACTGGAGCTGCCTTATTATTATTTCTCATATCTGGCATGGTGACCGAAACACAGATGATTAAATAGGAAATGATTTTTCATGCCAGGATACAACCCTTGAAATATTTATGCTAATAAAATAGTGCTTAAGACAACACAGTGTGCAATTCACAAACAAAGTTTATTTGCACACAGACCTGCATGAGAAGTGGCTCTAATCCACTTTTCCTAAAGCCATCCATCATTTGGGTGAACAGCTTCACAAACAAAATTCTAGAGAAATGAGAGCAAATATATTTTAATATGAGCCTTCCCTCTGAACAAAAGCTGAGAAAAAGCAGTGGCCAGTGGGCTCGATCGGCCTCTGAAGGCCCTGGACTTGGGCCACCGTGTGGCACAAAGGCTGCCGTCCTCACTCGGCTTTTTCACACCCAGGCCTTTATCCGTGGAGCTCACCGGGCTCTCAGATGCATCGATCCAAGCTTGTTTCTCAGCTCCCGCATTCCTTAGTTCATAGAAAGAGAACTCCCTTTGCGTCCTTAATAACAAGATCTATCAGGGCAGGCTCATTCAATTACTGCTAAATAATTGGTGGAGAAGTATGCTAGATTCTCCCTCTGCAGACAATAAAGACAAAATATCCCCATCTGTCTCTTGTATCCCTGGATGGAAAGAACCACTTCTGCACCTTACGTATAACTGTTAGGTTACCCTGCTGTCCAATCTAGGTTTCCCCAGAAGCAAACTTCAAGATAGAGATTTTTATATGGACATTTATTAGGGAATACTCCTGGGATTAAAAACCCATGGGAGCAAGGGAAAGACAGCAAGATTAGACAGAGGAAAAACTGACCAGTGGTGCAGTCCAAGGAAAGACCTCAGCTCACCCCATGGGGTACTACGGAGCCACGACAGTCCTTCCTAGTTGTCCGCATCTGGGTCAAGGGCATTAGGCCTTTAGCACCTACTGATGCTGGGTCGGTGGAGGCAGACTTCCACAGAGGGATGTCTGACCTCGAGCAAGATAGTTTTATAGGCTGACACTGGCAGCCATCTTTCAACAGCACTCCTAGAAGTGAGGGGAGTAAGCTTCATTCCTAAAAAATGATCCAGGTAGTATGTCAGTCAAAGTCACTACATTCTGATTTGCTTCGATTCTGTGACTGTTTCTCCCATTAGCGATCTATCCGTGTATCTGTGTAGTTATCTATCTGTTTTAAAATATTAATGCGATATAAGGTGAAGTCTATAGCTAAGAAAACTTTGCAATATGGTAAGGACTTTGTCATTATAGTTGTAAGAAGTGTACAATTCGATACACCAACTTAAAATGACACGTAAGTCTTTAACCAACAAATTTACTTCATGTTCAATGCGACCTATGTACTTTCCTGAACCACTGCAAGCAAACCAGTTCAGGGCCAAGGTTTTTAAAAAATAATTTGATAAATGAATTCAAGCTTTCCTAAGCTACCTCTTGGGAAGAGATGTTCTGAAGTTTCATTAAATGGATCCTGCAGTAAAATAATGGTTTTTCAAAAAAAAAAGAAGTGACAAGAGATAGAAAAATAGAAAATCTTGGCGTATCTTAGGATTTTATGAGGTAATGAACCAAAAACAAACAAACCAAAAAAGCAAGAACATAAAACAATATCACAGAATGATAAACAATACTGGATGCTAGAATATAAAAGTATAAAAGTTTTGAGGTTGGAAAACAGAAGCTTAAACACAACAGGCAGCATATTCATAAAATATAACATTTCATCTCTTCTATGTTATGCTATTTCACATTTCATCACATCAGAAATTAGGATTAAATCTAGAATCAATAGAGGATCACCTAATTGGAACTTTTTAATCTCACAGTGATACATAAGACAATATATCTTAAAACAGATGACATATTGGATTTGATGAAATACGGTATTAGCTCCAAAAGTGACAGAAGTAAAAAATAGACTGAATTGGTCTGTTAAATCTTTGAGTGACTACGTTTATCCTCCTAAACTTTTTTTGTTGGTCAGATGATTATAATCTGATATACAGCTTTCCATATAAGAACTGCTATAAAATGATGGTTAGGTTTTCATGTGCCCCAGATAAACTTATATAGTTCAACTCCACTATAATTAATATTATTCTTTATAATTTTTATGTGCAAATAAATCACACATATCCATTAGCAAGGAGGAAACATGTATTTCTACTCCCTTTCTAGAAGGCACCCTACCATATTTCCTTCAGGGTAGTGACCTTGAAAATGTGCTCTCTGAGACCCTGCTCCTAGGTCAAAACAAACACTGACTTTTTGATGTAAAGCGAAGTCATAAATCTGACTTTTTCTACTTGAGAGTGGCATCGCAAATTCCTATAGTACCTATTCAAACCTGTGAATGAGTAAGAATGTACTAAATTTGTTAAGTGCCTCATGGGTTCTTCCAATGTGCTTTTATCTTTACTTCATTCTACATTTTCAAAAAAGTCTTGGATATACTGTAGAATTTACAAAAGATAGATTTCCAATCTCCTGTTGTAAAACTAAAAGTAATGATGTTTTCTCCATTTGTAGGTTGTATAATGCTTTATTCTACATTTATGGTTATGATTTCAAACAAGTCTTTTTTCTCCCACTTAATAGTTCTAATTTAAATAGATAGAAATTCTTTTCAGAGTCAGGTATATATGGTCCATGTTGCATCTGGCATTTGTAAATTCTATTTTGAGGACATAAATATGGAAAATCTTTAGCTTAAAATACTGCAGCTTTAATTAATTTTATTCTCAACTAATGTGACACTTGAACCATGGAATAAAATGAATTACAATCTTTCTCCATAAACTACTTTAAATAATTTTAGACATTTTGGGAAACATTACAATATTTCGAGTTATCAAATGGATATGGAGAAGCTTAGCAAATATGTATTTTTGCAAATTAGACTAAGAAGCCTGCAATTAAAGTTTTAAAAGTATCTGGGAAGCAAATAAGCAGTACGGTTTTTAAAATTCGTGAAGGAAGGTTGGTTTCTTTCTGTTATGTTTACAAGAGGCTTACCTATACTGTTACAAAAAACAGGCAAGTCAGTCTGGTAAGGTAGACTTCTTTTAACCTAATTTACTAAAAGAAGCTTAATACAATTTTCCTCTAAACATTGCACAGAGTAAATATTAAGACTATGTACTGAAATTAAAACTATTAATATGTAAACTGTGGCTTCTCTCTCTGTTTTGAAACAAGAAAACTCTGAGCTTTCAGGCGCATTAAAAAAATATTTCAGTAGTGTCAAGCTGTGAGGCATGTACGACTCATCTGCATATCCTAATTTTCATCCAAATTTTTATGGTGCTGACCATCTGGATGAACGAATGCTGCAGATGACTACCCAGGTCCTTTCAGCAGAAGCTAGAGTCATGCCTGCTGCTATGAAAAAATATATTTTGGTTTCGCCTTAGGAAGTCCATTTGTCAACATGCCGGAGAGTGGAAATGTGCCTGGGTGTGTTCAGTATAGAATTTCTCTCCTGCATACTCACTCACGTTGCTGTTAATCCCATAGACGAGAGCACCAGCTCCTGGTAACTGGCGGAGAAGCTGAAGGGCTAAGGGTGAAGTGAGAGTACTTGGGTTTGATTTAGGACTTAACACATCTCCTGGTTGTTTTGTTGTTGGCTTTTGCACACCTCAAACTCTCTGAACTCCAACGTCTTCATCTTTTAACAGGGATCATAATAATCGCTGACAATACGGTCCAACTTCTTTTCAAACCACTAAAAGTGTCATCATGGTAGCTTCTTGATTACCCTAGTGAAGGCTTGACTTTGAGAAATGGATGGTACCCACTGTACACTTCAAATGCTTTGCTAGGTTGGGAGTGACCAAAAAGGAATACACAGATACAATAATTTGCCACTAAATAAACTAGTTTTAAAACAAGCTCATTCAAGCATGCTTGGTCCAAACCCCCATCTACCTGCATAGTCACACATCATCCTTAAACTTTACTGAATGTTAAGGTCTAGACTAAGTGTCCAGACTCAAAAGATTGAGACAAAAAAGATTTTTTAAAAGTGCTTCTTCTCATGCTCAAGTTCTGCCCTTGAGGATTTAGTTTCCTTGCCTGGAGATCAGTTTCTACCTTTATGAGTCAGAATGTGCCCCCCTTTAGGGACCAGTCCATACCAGTGTACCCCTAAAAGCACTGACTGAACAAGAGGCTTCAGTAGGATAAATCTTTCAAAAGGTGACTTATCTAGCCTGTGTTCCTTACTAGTGGCCACTGCATGCATTATCATGGTGTCTCTGTTACAGAAGACCTTAACAAGTACATGCATGATAGCGCCGTTACTCCAAGGTGGTTTAACTAATACCACGGCAGTGCTATGCACTGTCATTGTGATGATTCCCAATAGTCTATGTCAGCAAATTTAGATGTATTAGAGCTACCTTTATTCTCATTCCAGTGATGACGCTGACATTCACCCAAGTCTTGTGATCCTGGTAAACAGGGAAGGTTAAAGAAATTCCTCCACCCTTCTGTGATCTGGGTCACTCTGCCTGTTGCCGAGAAGCATCCTTCCTCATTCGACTTACATAAGGCTCATGGATGCTCATTCTTGCTTAACTGTAGCAAGGCCAGACACAGACTCTTCAAATTCTCATTCTTTGCCTCATGAATGATTAGCTGAATTGTTCATCCCCACTGATCAATCAAAACAAAAGTAACTTTGGTAAAGTCTCTCTTTCCCCAGCTGCTGCGCCTTTGCCTTTAACCAGAGTCAGCCTACCACCCCTTGCGGGGGGTCCCTCCAGAGCACAGGCTGACCTCGGGTGAAACACTCCGGCCGCTGCCTACACACCGTCTGCCTGGCCCAAGGCCTGCATCAGGGCCCGCTCGCTTTGCTCACCACTTCCCCTGGAAGAAAGCAGTGTTCTGTCTGCCTCTGAGATGCTTGCAGATCTCACGGCCTGAGCACCTTATGCAAGTCTCCAGCCCCTACTGAAACAGTTCCTTTTCCTCTTCCTGCAATAAGTCCTCTAGAATACAGCCTCTCTTTACCTAAGCACTGGCTTATTTTTTATTTGGCACTAGGGATAATACCCCATGGCAGAAGCTGCTAGGTTCCCCCCTGTATCCACGCTCTTACTTTTCTATAGTAAAAAATACAAAAAGCAACTTTGATTTTAAATTTTGAAATAGGGTCCACATTTCCCAGCATCTCTTACAACTAGAAGTAGTCTTGTGCACTCGACTGACGATCTGTGTTCACCCCCTCCCTGCGACAATTCATATGCTTGGATCTTAACCCCCAGTGCAACGATAACAGGGGATGAGACCTTTGGGAAGTGATTAGGCCATGAGGCTCGAGCCCTCATGCTTGGGATTAGTGCCCTTGCAAAAGCGACCTCAGAGAGTTGACTAACCTCTTCCACATGTGAAAACACAGTGAGAATACAGCCGTCTGTGAAACAGGAGACAGGCCCATACCAGACATCAAATCTGTCAGCAACTCAGCCTTGAATTTCTCAGCCTCCAGATCTGTGAGCAGTAAAGTTCCGTTGTCTATGAGTTACCTGGCTGACAATATTTTTGTCGTGGCTGTTAGAACAGATCAAAGCAGAAACTTCTGCCCACCCCTCACCTTATTCTGAGGTCTGAATGACACCACTGCCTTTCCTAGTCCCCGTCTTGCTGACAGCAGATACCCTGGCTTTCATAGCCACGCAAGCCAGTTCCTATAATAATTTAATACATAGCCGCATCTGCATCTATAACAACACATATCTCTTATTGGTTCTGTTTCTCTGGAGAATCCTGACTCATCCGCCATATAACAAAGTTTGGTTAGCGGGTGGTAGGCGGAACTGGGAATCAATGTCCAGAAACTATGAATAGAAGAAGCTGTCTGTTTTTCTTCTACATCTATCTCTATTATACATCTTCATCTATTGATGACACATGAATGTGATGTCTGCAGGTGGATTATCCACACTGGAAGACATCAGCAACGGGCTGAGATTGTGACACAGCAACAGCGAATGAGCCATCGGTTTTCAGAGAGCAGGGTTCTGACCCTTGTGGCCAGACACACTACAAACTGAACCACATGGAACCTCGATGTAAAAAGTTTCAAAAGAAAAAAAAAAAAAAAACCGTCATCATCTCAAGGCAAATCTCTTTATCGAAGAATTATTTTAAAATTGTTCTTTTTCAAATCAAGCACAAAGAATTGAGAGTGAAATCACCATTTTAAAAAATGGGACAATCCTTTGAAATTAGGTCAGCATCCATTGATTTGACTCTTTCTACAGTTCCAGTATAGTAAATAATTACAAATAATCAAAACCTTGGAAATGTGGGACAATAATGACTACCCTAGGGAAAGATGCATATTTCTTGTGTATCAGGATGGAGTTAACATTGTGTTGGTTCAGGACAGCATAGTTCTGACATCTCTGTCCATTAGACACCCTTTTTATCTGTGATCAGCTAGGAGTACTAATTTATTACTCCCTAATTTAACCCAAAGAGTTGTTGCCCAAGTCACACAGTAAAAAGAAAGATACAGTACAGATGTCAAGTGTAGTTTCTTGGGATACAAACATCAAAACCAGAAAAAGCAGCATTGTCACATCTCAGTGAGCTCACTTGACTTTGATGGGAAAAATCTGAACAGACTGATAGCTTTCAACCTATTACCTTTGAGCTAAAAATCTCATTGAAATTCATACACAGCTTTTGAAAACACATGCACACAAACTAAACTTTCACACACACAGATAAAAGCCATGACCTTGAAGACCAGAATGTCTATGTATCTAGTTTTGCCTTTGGATATGTGTTCTCAAATTCCACTAGTAACAGTAGAGATAATATGCACATATTTACGTGTGAAATTTACCAACTGTCACAACAAATTAGATTAAAAGGATATAAATATTTCTATGTATTAATGCATTATGACAAACACTAATATATTATTTATTTATACCAATTTCAAAATACAGCTCTTGTTGAATATACCACTTGATCATATCAAATGATAAATGGGGTTATGATGACATATATGAAAGGATACATATAAAATTGAAATAAGTTCATGATATTATTTAGATTTGAACTATGTGAGCACATCTGACAGATATATGTCAATGGTTACATTTAACAGGATTCATATATGTATATATAATCTCTTCAAATTAAATGAAATCATATGTCTACGACTAAAAGGATATAAATTTAAGTCAAAACGTAAAGTAATTCCGGCATTCTTTATACTCATTGGTTCACTTAAGAATATACCTGAGTGATTTCAGAGTGACATATAGTTCTCTTGATAATCAACTTTTAGTTTCATAATCATTTATACAGCATCACATCAAGTCTATATTGCAGTAAATCTCACTTAATTAGTATGCCATTCGGAATGGAAATATACCAATTAAATCATTGTCTTTGTTATTAAAAGTCCATGTCAGTTAATCAAAATTTTTTTCTGATTTTTTAAAAAATAAAAAGCAGTATTAGATATAAGAATAAACCAGTCCTACTTAAAAATCTTATTACAAGATCAAAGTAAAATGAACTGCAGAGAATTACATATTTTTTATTAAAAACGTGACAACTAAAACAATGTCAGTCGTTATAGCAAGTGTATGTGAACACCAATATAGGTACAATGGGCCATTCGTGAATTACTTTGAAATAATACAAACTTGGGTCAATCAACTTTCTTTAGAATTCAAAGCAATTAAGAACAAAGACCAAATTACACCTCTCCAATATTCTACAATGTGGAAGAAAGTCCCAAACCCTGCTTTTGAATACTAAAAGATGTTTCCATATTTTAAAAGTGTTCTTTGATAGTTTCAAAATGGAAATTTTGTACTCATTTTAATTATATTAATATAATTACATTTTACATAGATATTTAATTTAATAAAGCAATTTAAAGATCACTGCACCAGAGAAAGGATTTCACATCTCAGATCGCTTAACAGAGCCCAAGACTGTAATTGTCTATTTGAATAAATATCCGGGGTGCCAAAAACATGTATACACGTTAAGCAATGTTATCTATGTGTTGCTTTTAGTTTGCCATAATCTGAAGTGTCTGGGTGCTGATGGGAACCTCTTTGAGCACCTCTTGGAACTGCAGAAGTCAAACAGGACTTGTATTCATCTTTTGTTATCAGTTTATGACGACTATTACAATTTTAATACAGTTTTTCCTTTCTTAAAATGTGTGTGTATATATATATATATATATATATATATATATATATATATATATATTTTGCACCCTTTCTGTATTTCCCAGTAACTACTATGGCTTCTTTTACCTGACAAAGAACCATTAGCTTGGTTGAATCAATTACTCTCCAAATACTGTATTCAGAAGACTACCCTTAAAAGGGGCTTCCATTTTTTGACAATTTATAATCTATATAACACACCTATTTTGGTGCTATTATTATTGAACTTTGCAACTGAGATTTGATGTCATAAATATATCCCTTTGATAATCTTCTAGGGTTTAATATCTGAGTGCTTTTGAAGTTTAAATAAAACATTTGCCATCATGACACCTGAAAACAACCTTGTATCTTTATAGCTTTCAGTATTTTGAAAATATTAACCATGTATGTGCAAATATCAGAGAGTTTCTTATTGAGAACAGGACTCAATCCAGAAATTTATCTTCAAAACTAACTGTATTGATTCAACATTTTTCATGTTCTGGAATAACATACAACACTCATTAATTTGTATATTAAAAAATACTTTCGGAGGTACTGTGGATTTTTAAAAAGAGCACATATAATATGGTAATATGGGAGCTCTTGATAAGAAAGTTGATTGCTCCAAGTTTGTGCTATTTCAAAATAATTCACAAATGACCCACCTTACCTATATTTGTGTTCACATGCATTTGCTATAATGATTGGCATTGTTTTAGCTGTCATGTTTTTAAGAAAAAATATGGAATTCCCTGTAGTTCATATTTAAATATGGAGGCTATATACCTAAATTTTTAAAAAGTATAATGGATTGTGCACTAGGCACTACACTGGGATAATGACTAAGATGTTATAAAAATGAGGAAGGGAGTGTGCTCTTGAATTATGCACCTAGAGTTGTATTCTGCTCTGCCCATCCTACCATGTACCAGCTCTAAGCTGCGTGTTCCTCACTCGTGAAATGAAAATAATAATACGAGGAGCCACCACACAAGTTGTTGAAAGGTTTCAATGAGATGGAAGCATGCAGAGCGCTTTTCTCAGAAACGCTTACAGTCCGTGGCATTTATAGTCAAACTTCCCGGGGGCATCAAGAAAGGCTTTCTAAAAGTTTCAGCATAGGACCTGGGCTCTACTTCTCGGCACTGTGACTATCATGAATGAATGAACAAATGAATGGATCTCTGGTTGAGTTATTCCAGACTTGGGGACTGCTTAAACCAAAACTGACAGAGGTCTGTGAGGCTCTAAGTCAGAAGAGAGTGGAGCGATTCCAGTCATTCCCATGCTTTTCCTAGTCAGAGAAACACAAGTCGGATGTGGGCTCCACTCAGGAAAGACCAGGACGTGACCAATCAGAAGTCCTGAATGCAGCACATCCCAGGGAAACCGAATGGAACTACAGAGGGAAGGTGCACCACAACCTCCCTGGGACCTGGAGCTACCTGACGCTGGCAGAGGAGGCTGCCTTGGGAACAGAGTGAGAGGAGCTTGACCAAGTTCCCACTCTCACCACTTACAGATGCCCCTCTGAAGCAAGGATTCTACAGCCATAACTCCAGAAGTCTCATCTCCGAAAGAAGTCCCAGAAGTTATAGAACCCCGCACGACAAACCACTTTCACGGAGAGCTCCCTGTAATTTTCCTTCCTTGCACTCACCACATTTGGAAGTGATTGCATCATTACCTGATTCACCTATCTGTGCCTATTGGAGTATGCACATTGTGAGGGTCAGCGGTGTGTCCTTTTGGCTCACCTTTGTGTCCCATCAAATAAGCACAGTGCTGGGTCCACGGGAGGTAATGACTGAATGAGTGAACCAATGAGTGAGTGTGTTACAAATGAGGAAACTGAGGCCAAGAGAGCGTGGGGCTTTGCTCTCGCCTGCATGGCCAATGAGTGGCAACATTTGGACCTAAGGACAGCTCCCTTGACTCCCACCCTCCTGCCTTCTCGTCTCCACATCGGTTACTCCCTGGCACCCATTAGCAAGCGCAAGTGCTTCCTCCAGACACCTTCTTCAGTGCCTCTGGAGCTTTCCTATGAATGAGGGCATCTAGTCGTTTAGTCTGTCTTACAGCAGACACAGAGAAGACCTGTGGGAGACTTTAGCCAGAAGCGTAGCAAGCTGTGGAGATGGTGAAAGGCAGCGTTAAAGACCGGCTTGCTCTATTTCTCAACTTGGCCTACAACTAGGCTCCCCATTGTATGGTTGTGGAAATATAATATATGATGAGCCCATTTTCCATCCAAAACGTTGGAGAATAAGACAGACACCACTTGCCTTCTTCACTCTTCCAGGATGAGAGTTGTTTGATCAGCAAGGACGAGCAGAGGGATGGAGGGAGGCAGGGAAAGAGAGGGAAAGAGCCCTTCACGGCCTTCCCCTGGAAACTGACAGCTGTCATCACGCACATGTTCAGTACCTAGCTGATACATGAGAAGGACATTAAAATGGAATAATGCTATTGAAATTCAAATGCCATCTCTATGAATCACGTAACTTATGCAATAGAGGTTATCTGTTCCTTGTATCCATAAAAGAATCCACATTGCACATGAATATATTTGTTATTCTTTTCAGCCCCAACGCTGTTTTACAGATTTTAAAGAAGTACACTATCTGAGGACATATAATAGGAAAAACTGGCATAAAGGAAACCTTCAGTTTGTTATTCTGGCATGTTGTTTACTCAGCAAAACTTCTCCCTGGGTTACTCACTGATAAGAATGAACAAACACTGCTCCTATACCTGACAGAATGTCATGCTTACAAAACAAAAACAATAAAACCAAAATAAAAAAAAACAAACAATAAAAACTAATGGATCATATTGAGGAAGACCTTAATCTTATTTAGTGCCTCATTGTTACGTTCCTATATATATAAAGCATCAGTCAAATTTTTAGACCAATTTTTGCATCAGCTTCACACTTAATTTCTTTCTCTCAAGGACAAAAGACATGGGAGCCAAAGGCAAGCTAGAATCTAAAGTTGTAAACACATGCCTCGATATTGGAAGGGAATTTTGGAGAGCATGTCTCCCCGCTGGCATAAGTGGTCACTTGCTGCAGCATGGCAAACGTGTTATTCAGAACGTAAAATAGACTATGAATTTCTCTTTACGAAGTGAACTAAAGTCAGGGAAAATATCAATGGCCCGTGAGTTTAAAACTGTAGATCCATTTTCCACATTACAAAAAGAAATTAACTATGTTGACATCCCAATTTTGTCTACTTATAATCAAAATATTTGGTATAATTGATGAACAAGGAAAAAATTTTAGAAAGTCTCTGTTTGTTTTCCCCTATCCTTCCTTTCTTCCTGCTTTTTCTTTCCCTTTTTTCTTCCTTTCTTTTTTTCTCTTTCTCTTTTTTTTTTTTTGAGACAGTCCCATTATGTGGCTATTCAATACAGGTTCCATCATAGCACATTAGAGCCCTGAACTCTAGGGTTCGAGTGATCTTCCTGACTCAGCCTCTCAAGTAGCTGGGACCATAAGAATATGCCACCACGTCTAGCTCTCTCTGTTTTTCTTTAAAAAATAAATTTAAAAATTACATATACAAAAATAACTATGAGAATTAAATCAAATAAAGAAAAATATTGTCCCATTTTATTTCCATGATGGTGGCAAGTGTTCACTGCCTCTCAGTAAGCATTTCCTTCCCTCTCATTCACATCATTTAGGGGAAAGATTCTTTCTTTGATTTTCTTGAATAGAATTGATTTCTTAGTTTTAGGGTCCCAGGAAATGGAATGGAAAATACAGAGCGTTCCACGTGTCTCTTGTCCCAAACATGCATAGCTTCCCACCATCAGCTGCCCCTGGGTGGTGCACTTGTTAGCTGCCATGAGTCCACACGGACATCACTGTGAACTGAAGAACAGAGTTCGGGGGTTCGTTCTTGGGGTACACTCTGTGGGTTTTGACATATGCACAGTGGCATGTCTTCACCATGACACTATCACAGACAACAGTCTGTTTCCTAAAAGTCCTCCTGTGCTTTGCCTGTTCTTTCTCCCTGCCCTCCCAACTAATTCCTGGTATACCTATGGATCCTTTTCCTGCCTCCATAGTTTTAATCTTTCCCAGAATCAAAATAACTGAAATCATACACATGCAGCCTTTGGGCATTATTTCTTACTTTCCTTTGGAAGATTGAACTAGCTCCATTTTCAGCCACGGGGTGTGGAGAGAACTGACATACGCCTTCAGCTCTACAACCAGGCTCGTGATGGTTTAAGCCAGTGAATCCGTCACATGCTCTGGCCCTGGACGCAGAAGCTAGTCACCTGCACCTACCAGCATGGCTCCTTAGAAGGGCTTCACTTACTTACATCTTATCTTCTTAAAGCTTTCTCCAGGCATTTCATCTAAAATAGCAAGATTTTCCTTATAACACTTGATGCCCTTTGCTTAATCATTTTTTCAGGTGTAATTATCATCAACCAAAATACTTCATGTTTTACTTTGTTTTATTTCATTGTTTGTCTGCATCTCTGTACTAGACGGTAAGTTCCAAGAGGCTAGGTTTTGTGTCTGGTTTGCTCAAGGTTGTATCCCAGAACCTATTTTACCACTGGGAACATGATATTTGCTTAATAGTAATGTGTTGGTTAAAAGAATGATGCACTTGTGGTGCTCATAGTACTTTTGGAGGAGTAATGGGATTTAAAAACAATTACTAAATGAATGCCCAGAAAATTATGCTTATCTTGGATTCAAAACTCCATACTGGATTCTTTGAACACCCCCCCCAACATATATATATATACATGCATGTATACACATACAGACATATATACATGCACATCTGTTAAAAGTCACATGTTGCAAGATCACAAAGTGATAATGCAGCACATTTGGAATGATGGGTCACAATTATAAAAGCGAGCATTAAGTTAACTGAAAGCAACACAATGATTTAGGTTAAGACCTGTTTTGGAATGGTCTGACAGATTTACAGACAAAATGAAGATGTGAGACACTTGTAGATTGAGCACATTTTCAGAGTTCAAGTTTTCATAGCTGAGGCTCATTTTAAGCAGTTTCCAGATAATTGTCCAAAGAGGTTAAAAAAAAAGAAATTATGTCAGATTATTTTGTATTGGCAGGATTGCTTTACTAAAGGTAATAAGCTTTTCTTAAATGAAATGCATGCAATGTATAATTATGAGAATATGCATATATATACATATATGGGCAAATAGAAAAAAACATTAGCATCTGTTAAAAACAGAGTCAGGGAAGGTTTAGTCCTATGGGAAAATGTCTGCAATATTTGTAGTTTCAGTCTTGAAAATGTTTTAAGCAACAATCCTAAGTTAAAGTTGTTAGTCTAGGCATGAGCTAGAATAGTTAGCATAAGCAATTATTAAAGTCTGCTGACTTTGAGGTTACAGTTTTAGATACATTTTTTTTTTTTTTTGAGTTGGAGTCTCACTGTGTCGCCTACGCTGGAGTGCAGTGGCATGCTCATGGCCACCCCAGTATCGACCTGCTGGGCTCAGGTGATCCTTCTGTCTCAGCCTTCCGTGTAGCTGGAACCACAGGCACGTGCTACCACACCTGGCTAATTTTTTGATTTATCATAGAGACGAAGTCTTGCCAGGTTGCCCAGGCTGGTCTCCAACCCCTGAGCTCAGGCAATCCTCTCGGCCCAGCCTCCCAAAGTGCTGGGATTATAGGCATGAGTCACTATGCCGGGCCTGAATACATTTTAAATGAGTTTCCCCTGCTGCCCTGAGTTGCAACTCCTAGACCAGGTAAGTTCTGCACATTTCTTTGTTATCTTCACCTGTTGCTTCTCTGAGCTGG
>CAUYQG010286985.1:39-32440 GCA_963574415.1 Tarsius wallacei | reverse complement strand
AGGAAGCCTTCCCAGACTTCCCTGCTGTAGAAAGAACCTTCCCGGTGCTGGGCTCTGCACTCAGTGCCTGTCGTCCGTCCTGGCACATGCACCAGCTCTTCCTGGCTGGGACAGGGGCTTATTCAGTGCCCAGCCAGGGCCTGACTCAGGGCAGGCATCCTCATGAATGCATGAATAAATCAGTGAATGAACAAATGACTACCAGCCAGATTGTTCCAAATGCAGAATCTTTATTGCTGCAAGTGGCGGGAAGAGCTGAGGTGTGGGGGGTGGGTTGAGGGATGACGATGGCCCCCATCCCCATGGTCCTGACCCAAGACCGTGCCCTCCTAGGACCCTTCATTCTCCTTCTTCCTCTCCTTGTTGTGCTGACTCTCCAGCGGCTCACACTGATCCTAGAAGACAGCAGGGAGCGGGTGAGGGAGACCCAGGATGGGGGAGGGGAGGAGCCCTCTGAGGGGACGGAAGGCATTGCGGCCTGTGGAACCAGACATGTCCCAGGCGGCTGGCTCTGGGCAAGTCACACTCCCTCTCTGGGCCTCGGCTCAGTCCGTAAAAACAAGTGGCATTTACCGACCCTGGTTACCCACTAGGTCCTGGTACCACCTCTCCCGATTCCTCACAACCACCACCGCTTTGCAGACAATGCCGCTGAGGCTTAGGGCGGCTGCGTGACCTATCCGAGGCCTCCAGCCAGTCTGTGGAGGAGGCTGGCCGTGGACCAGGGAAGCCGCCTCCAGTGACTGTGTTCGTAAGCCCTGTCCCGGGATTCCAGGCTGGGAATAGTTCACACCGCTGGGGATCACGGGAGATGACCTGGTGTGTCAGCGCAGGGAGACACTTTTATTCTAGTGGCCGAGATAGTATTTCGTATGTGTGTATATATAAATTGTCACCAGCTCATCAGCTCTGTGACGTTAAAGATACCACAGCATAGGACAACACCAGGCAAGCCTTTCCCTCAACACCGGTGTAAAGAGGGGTGTGGGGAGGCCATTAGACAGATGGTTCTCATTTATTGCACAAATTGGGCGGCCCTGGGCTTGCTGCCATCTGGAGGACACTGAAAGCCACAATACCAGCTCCCTGTGGCACGGGTGTTAGAAATGAGCAGGATGTGGGGGCAGGTGGAAGACTAGGGTGTGCACAGTAACCCCTCAGCTCATGCCATTCCCTCCTGCCAGCCTTTCGAGTCCTCCCTGACGTCAAGGGAACTCTTCCTTCCTGGCTTCACTCACTACTCGTCAGCCTCTGAGGCCTCAGCTGTCCCTGCAGTGAGGCAGGTGCTTCAAAGTGAAGATCTGCCTTGCTGTGCCGCCTCAGGGGGCAGCTTTTCCTCTCTGGGCCTCTGGGGTCATCTAAGGCGGAACTGTGGATCCCTTGCGGGTACCTTTTTCCAATCTGTGTACACGGCTTCCGACTTGGGAATGCCCAGGCACTTGAGGGCTTCGTGGAACTCTCCCAGCTGCTCCTGGGTCGCCTCGGGCTGGTCAGCTGCAGCAGGGAGCAAGGGGTAAGCGGCTGGGGAGGGCCGGGATCTGGGGGCCCAGCCCCAGGGGTGTAACCACTTGTGGGAGATCTGGGAGGGGCAGTAACCGGTGAGGGACATGTGACGGGCAGCCCAGAGGAGACTTGAGCCGTTCTCTCCCTCCGCTTTCATGTGGGGAGACCGAGGCCCCAGTGGGGAGCGGACAGATGGGATCTCACCCTCGGGGTCAAGCATCCCCCCGCAGGCGCCCCCTCCAGACCCAGCACGGGACAGTCCCCTGGGAGGGACTCCACAGGAGGCTTCTGAGCTTGGAGGCAGGCGATGGCCCCAGAGTCCCCTGGGCTGCTATCAGGGCACGAGTTAGGGGCTGTCGAGGGGCCTACTGTAAAAGGACAGCCCCCGGTTCTGCTCATCATCCAGGTAGGCAGCAAGCAGGAAGGTCCTTGGGTCCTTGAGGAAGATCAGGTGGGCTACGTGTTCTCTGCCCGCCTCTGGAGGGGAAGAGGGCTTTGGGTGAGAACATGGGTGGCACAGGGTCCCCATCTCACAGGGGAGGGAGCCTGGGCGTGCCCAGGCCCACAGTCCATCCATGAAAGCCTGGGGTATCCTCGGGCTTCTGTGTGCCCCCGCCCATGCGCCAGGCCCTACGCTGAGCACACAACGTGTGTGAAATTCTGGAGCCCCATGCGGACCATGGCTGTCAGGACCTTCCTCCCCATTTCACAGATGAGGGAAGGAGGCCAGAATGGAGCCTCGGGGCTGCGCGATGGCGCCGGCTCAGCTCCATCGGCATCTGTGGGTCCCCGACATGCGTCGGCCCTGCAGCGGTGATGGGGACGTAGAGAGAGTCACCACCTGCCCCACACACAGGCTTCCACCCGCAGCTTCCAAAGGGTCTTCAAGAGGGATTGAGAGAGAGCCAGGTCTAGAGCCGGCCTTGGGGTTTCGATCCTAGTTCTAATGACAAGCTGTATGACGTCAGGGATTCTACTTGATGTCTCTGTTCTTCCAGTTCCTCCTCTGATTATTGCAGTGTTCCCTTAGGGACATTTGTATGAAGTGGACTGGTTCATGGAAAGCACTTCCAGCAGTGCCTGGCACACAGTAAAAGCTCAAAAGGATCAGCGCTGATTTCATGTGCCTAAAGGCCCCAGGACCTTAGTCCCAGTCCCCCTCCTCAGGCTGGCCCACCGCAGGCCCCACAGCAGACCCTGCTGCCTGAGGGCCAGCCCTTACCGTATTTGGAGAGGGTCCCATTCTCCCGCTGAACATTCAGGAGGCTGACGTTATAGACGCACTTGTCCCCGCTAGAGCCAGACAGAAGGTGGAAGAAAAACAGGAAGACAGTCAAGGAGGGCTGGACAGCCGCCCACCGCCGTCCAGGGGCAAGAGTCGGGGAAGCTTAGTGCAGCCCTCCATTCCACAGAGGGGAAGGCTGAGGCCAGGAGCTGAGGCAGGGGTGGGCCGGAACGGCGGTCTTACATGGTCATGTACTGTCTAAGCAGTATTGTGTCTTCCGTCTGGTTGGCGGTGAAGTAAAAGAAGGTTGCCTGGATCTTCTTGGCCTCCTCCTTGTACTCGGCATCTTGATAGGACGAGGCGATGTAAAACCACTTGTGGGAGATCTGGGAGGGGCAGTAACCGGTGAGGGACGTGTGACGGGCAGCCCAGAGGAGACTTGAGTCGTTCTCTCCCTCCGCTTTCATGTGGGGCGACCGAGGCCCCAGTGGGGAGCGGACAGATGGGATCTCACCCTCAGGGTCAAGCATCCCCCTGCAGGCGCCCCCTCCAGACCCAGCACAGGACAGTCCCCTGGGAGGGACTCCACAGGAGGCTTCTGAGTTTGGAGGCAGGCGATGGCCCCAGAGTCCCCTGGGCTGCTATCAGTTTCACCCCAAGGTCACAGCCGTGGGAAGGGCAGAGCCAAGAGCAGAGGTGGACCACAGCCTGCAGTGGGGGAAGACCGTGGGGGGGGGAGATGCCCCCACACTCGGGGGTAGGGCCAGCCAGGCACTCACCCGCTCCAGGGTGGCGTTGGTCACAGGCGCCACTGTCAGGTTGGCACATACGGGGCGCTGGGCGTTCACCAGAGGCAGGAGGCTCAGGACCGCGAGAACCCAGGGCAGCGCCATATCTGAACGAGGAAGCAACTGGAGCCAGGGAGAGTGAGCAGCCAGAGGCTGCTGTGACCTTTATAACAAGCTGTGGGTGGTCACCTGGGGCCCAGCCAGGGTTTGCTTTGTAAATCAGTAGCACAATCCCGCCAGCGCTTGGGCAATGACTTGCACAAAAACTTCCCCAATGGCTGGCTGCAGGTACAGCCTCTGAGCCCAGGGCTAGTTGGGTTCCTGACCCAGAGAGGTTACAAAGGCCCGAGAGTCTGGGTTGCCCAAGGTCAAGGTGGGCGTGGGGCTGGAGTGGCATTAGTCAACATGTGTGAGTCCATAGATGCCAACAGAGGGGCCTCACTCAGCAGTCTCTCGTGTTTTCTTTTTCTTATTTTGAGTTGGGGTCTCACTCCGTCACACAGGCTGGAAGGCAGTGGCATAATCACGGCTATGGCAGCCTCCAGCTCAGCCTCCCAGGTAGCTGGGAGTACAGGTATGTGCCACCACATCTGGCTGATTGTTTGATTTTTTCTTTTCTTTTCTTTTCTTTTTTTTTTTTGTAGAGACAAGGTCTCGCTATGTTGCCCAGGCTGGCTGGTCTCAAACTCCTGGGCTCAAGCAATCTGCCCGCCTCAGCCTCCCAAGGTGCTGGGATTATAGACATGAGCCACCATGCTCAGCCTTTCGTGTTTTCATTCCATTTTTATCCCACTGAGCACCAAGACTTCAGCGGGACCCAGCCATAAGCCACATAATGAAGGCACCTTAGAGAGTTCCCAGGATAGCCTTAGGTACATGGGGAGGGGGTTGTGGTATAAACATGGGCAAATATGGCTTTATTCCACTGTGGTAAGATCTGTGGAAGAACCAAAGTTCAGTGCCGCCACCATGCCCGGCTAATTTTTAAAATTTTTGTAAAGACAAGATCTTGCTATGTTGCCCAGGCTGGTCTCAAATTCGTGGGCTCAAGCGATCCTCCCATCTCAGCCTCCCAAAGTGCTGGGATTAGAGACATGAGCCACCGCACCCGGCAGCTTCTAGGGGGCTGCTGATTATAACTGTCTCCATCGGTTTAACCATACCCCAGGCCAGCTGGGGCAGGGAGGGAAGAAAGACTTCTCTGTATGTACACTTCAGTGACTGCAGGTAATGTCCCACTTCTAAAAACATCAGAATGCAAAAGCGTGTCTGTCCATCCTAGGTTCAAGAAAATCAAATATTTCCCCCTAGTGTATAGACAAGGAAACAAATGGCTCAGAGAGGTGAGGCAGCATGGGGAAAGTCACATAGCAAGCAAGCTTTCGGTCATCCAGAGTATGTGCCCTGATAACAAAACACTTCATTTCCTGAAAAAGTCACCTCCCAGCTTTTGTCTCCAAGTCTAGCACCAAGGTCCATCTGAGGACTAACTTGTGATCTCCTTTTACACGGGCAGCCAGGGACCCTACAGCAGCGGGACAGTCGGGCCTCGCCAGGGACTTTATGTCCGGACTGAGGAAAGACACAACGAGAAGATTTGCTCAAGTTCAGATCCTGTTTTGTGATCTCATGTGGCTTATGCAACCTCTTTGGACTTCCATGTCCTCATCCTGAAAAGCCAGGGTTACACCACATGTCTTGTGGGCTTGTGCAGGAGGCAAAAACGTGTCACATTTGGCACAGCACTGGCTCGTGGTCAGGGCGCGAGAAACCATAGCCGCCGGTATTCTGAATGGTGCTGCACTTGGGCGGAGCTGCATGAAACCGTGGATCTCGTGGGTCCAACAGCAGTTGGGTGTCATTCCATCCCACACGCACCCTACCATGGTTGAACAATGGCCCTCTCTGCGGCTGGCAAGAATGAGAAACTGAGGCCCAGAAAATGACCCTCCCAGGGGCCATGTCCTAGCCAGGAATTGGAGCCCACGTGCCGGCCTCTCCCTGTCTCGCTTTCTCTCCCTCACTTTCCTGACTGAGGCTACTGGTCATGGCAGGCGGGACCAGGGTTAGTGCTTGAGTCATGTGGACAGAGCAAACACAGGCTGGCCCGGGCTTTCCCCTGACGTGGTTCTGGCCTGGGAAGTCCACCCGGGCTGTTTCCCGACACTCCGTTGTGCAACGGGAGGCTGGGAACTGCGGGCGCTGCTGGTCCCCAACAATCTCCCGCCTGTCCCTGCGGGAAATGGGCTGGTCCAGCTCCAGTGTTCTCTCCTCAATGGCCGGTCACCAAGGCCCACCTGGGACTGAGACCAGGCCGAGAGTCGTGAGTGTCACGGGTCTAGGCAAGCTCCTCTTGTCCAGCACCTCGGCCCTTCTTGCCCGCCTTCTCCTTCCACGTCTTCACGCCTTCACGAATGCTGAGATGACTCCGAGCCCTGCCTGCGACACAGGCCTGTCCTCTATCCTCCCAGCTGTGCCAGCTGCTTCCTGGATGACTCTGCCCTAGCTCAAGCCAGTTTGCCAACCCGAACCCCGGCTCTTCTGCACAAACCTGTGGCTCGTCCTGTCCCCAGCCCCCCCCCACACTACTCTGTACTGCCACGTGGAACTGCTTACTGGTCCCAAGTACACAGCACGACCTTTACCTTTGGGTCTGGGCAGATGCTGTTCCCACTCCTCCGGATACCCTTCCCGTCTGGCTAGCTTCTATGCATCCTCTCTCAGCCTCAGCCTGGGAAGCATGATGGTTAATGTCATGTGCCAACTTGACTGGGCCACGGGGTGCCCAGTTATTTGGCCAAATATTATTCTGGGTCTTTCTGGATGAGATTAACATTTGAGTGGGTAGACTGAGAAAATTGGATGGCCTTCTGATGTGGATGGGCCTCATCCAATCAGTGAAGGCCCGGATAGAAAATAAAAATGCTGAGTAAGAGTGAATTCCTTCTGCCTTCAAACTGGGACATGGATTTTTTTTTCCTGCCTTTGGAGTTGAATGGAAACCTGGGATTTTTGTGCGTCTCAAGCCTGCCAACCTTCAAGCAGGAACTATACCACTGTCCTGGGTCTCCAGCAGATCTAGGGACTTGTCACCTTCCATAATTGCATAAGCCAATGTCGTATAATAAGCCCCTTCCTGTATCCTATAGGCTGTTTCTCCTGAGAACCCTGGCTAACACAGGGGTCACCTCCTGACTCTCTTCCTGCCGAGAGTGCGTCAACGATGACACCCCTCCCCACTCATACCCGGCACCTGCTCCCCCGACCCCTGCTCCCCAAGCCCTTAAGCCCACAGGGCCCAGCCCTTCCTGCTGCATCCACCAGGCCCAGAGCCACTCAGACACGCCTTCAGATCCGTCTCTGTGACTCCAGTGCCCACATGAGACTGGGCACAGGGGAGGTGGGCAGTAAGCTCGTCCTAAGTGAAGTGAGAGTTCCTGCAAGCTGTCTAGGACAACTTTGAGTCCTTTGGGCGCTCTGTGGCTACGGAGGGAACGAGATGCGCCCCCTCCCCTCACCGAGCTTTCTCTGGGGAACACAGACATGGAAGTGACTTCATTTTCCTGTCTGCGAAATGAGAAGCATGCTCACACAGCTGGGCAAACTCTGTGGGGGCAACAAGGTATGGCAGACCTCGGGAAACGGGCTCTGCTGGCTCAAATTTAATCTGCGTCGTCAGTCAAAGAAATGAAAGGAACATTTTATCTCCCCATTCCCAAGTTTTGTTTTTGTCCCCAGTGTTGGGAAGCCATTTTCCAGCCTTTGGAAACATTGCCTTGCAGTGGTTCTTGGGCGCTTAGCATGTACCAGGATCTCCGGGGGTGGGGGTGGGAGGGCTTGCTAAAACAGACTGCTGAGCCCCACCCCGGGAGGCAGGTTCAAGGGAGGCCAAGAATCTGCATTCCTGACGAGACCCCAGGTCGAATGCACACAGCAGTGCTGTTGGCAGTCTTGGGTCTGAATCGCAGCTCGGCCTGGGCCTCCCCTGTGACCCCAGGCTCTTCCTCGCACTTCAGCTGTCCTCTGTGTAAAACGGGAGGGTGTGCCTTTGACCTGGGGATCACCACGCCCTTCCAGACCGTGCATGCTGGGCTCCAGGCAGACTCCGCACGGGGGCTCAGGTGCAGGTGCAGCGGGGGTCCAGAGAAGAGAGAGGACTGAGCTGCGTGGGGACTGATCCCCTGGAAAGTGCAAGATTTTAACACATACATCTCCAGGGTGAACTCAGTTGTTTGTGATGTGTTCTTCTCAAGGAAGAGGACTGAAAGGTTCTGACTCATCCAACATTCCGGAGGAGGAGGAACACATGAGGGAAGAAAGGGGTCTGAAACAAGGGTCAGGAACTGTGGACTCCAGGCCAGGACACCCAGGGATTTCGGATTTCAGATAAACAACAAATAACAAAATTTATAGTATAAGTATATCCCAAATGTGGCATGGAACACACTTATACTAAAAAAAATGTTTGTGGTATATCTGAAATTCAATTTTATCAGGAAATCCTATGTTTTTATTTGCTAAATCTGGCAACCCCATCTCCCCGACTGTCACTTACTTCTTGCAAGGCAGGCACCCTTGTGACTTCTCTCAAGAATCTGACAGGTAGGAACCACTCATTTCAATGAGTTTCTCGTGATATTCAAAAGGTGAGACCACCCAAATGTCCATCTTATGACTAAGTAAACAAAATGTGTCTCTCCAGACAATGGAGCGTAATTCAACCATTAAAAAAAAATGAAGCACTGGTCGGGCGCGATGGCACAAGCCTGTAACCTCAGCAGTTTGGGAGGCTGAGGTGAGAAGTGAGAGGATTGCCTAAGCTCAGGGGTTCGAGACTAGCCTGGGCAACTTGGTGAGACTTCATTTGTACAATAAATAAAAAAATAAGCCAGGTGTGGTAGCACGCCTGTAGTTTCAGCTACTTGGAAGGCTGAGGAAGAAGGATCGCCTGGTCCAGCAGGTTGAGACTGTGGCGGCTGCTAGCAGTGTGCCGCTGCACTCCAGCCTGGGCAATGGAGTGAAACTCTGACTCAAAAAAGAAATGAAGTATTGACACACGCTACCACGTGGCTAGATCTTGAAAATATCAGCTTGAGTGAAAGAGGCTTAACGTCACAAAAGGCCACATAGTGTATGATTCCACTTATACAAAATTTCCAGAGTTGGTGAGGTCTTGAGAGATGGAAAGCAGATGGGTGGTGTTCCAGTGGCTGGGAGGGTGGGGCATGACTGTTCCACGGGTATGGGTATCCTTTTAGGAGTGATGAGACTGATATGGGCACAGATGGAGCTGGTGTCCCACTTTCCATGGTGAATGTGCTTGATTTTATGTGTATTTGACCACAATAATAACAGCACAAATTGCTCACGTTCACTTCAATGGACCTCCTCCCTATGTGATATGCATTGAATTGTGCCCCCCACTCCCCCCCAGAAAAAGATCTGTGGAAGTCGTAACACCCAGTACCTGTGAACGTGACCTCATTTGGAATCAGGGTCTTTGCAGATGTTGTCAGGCTAAGCGAGGTCATTAGGGTGGGCCAAAACACAGACACAGGGAGAATGGCCGGTGACCCCAAAGGCAGAGATTGAAGTGCCATAGCTGTGAGCCTAGGGGTGCCCAGGGCTCCCCAAAGCTGGACGAGGCAAGGACAAATCCTGCCCTAAAGGCGCTGGAGGGGGCATGGCCCTGCTAGCCCGTTGATCTTGGACCTCTGGCCTCCAGGACTGGGAGAGAAAACTTCTATTTTTTTTCTTAAACCACCAAGTGTATAGTCTCAGTTACAGTGTAAGGAGGACATCCTTGGGGGCCCCCTGCCTGCTGCCCCTCTGCAAACCACCCTCCGAGCTTTGAGAAGAAGCACTCGACCACAGACATGTCATTCCATTGCCTCAGTTTTAAATATTTATTTAAAATACAGAAGGGAAAAAGAAAAACAGAACCCGTTAGGGTTTTCACACACTGACATGTGGACAGAGACACAGACAAGGACAGCAGAAAAACCCAAGAATGAGACAGAGACCGGTGGGGGACCGAGCGCTGAGATGAGGCCCGAGCTGCTACAAAATGCACTTCCATGCGGAGCGGCCGGGCGGGGGCGGTGGGCGTGGGTATAGGGGGTGTCAGGGAGAAAGGGTGGACCAGAGTGAGGTATTAAAATCACGGAAGTCAAATCCAATCCCGAAGAGACACAACTTTAGCAGAGAAACACACAAACAGAGATTTTCACATACGTTTCCCCTTCTGTAAAAATCATCCCATAGTTAAAACGACCTCAGCAGCCAAGTTGGGTGCTGGCCCACTGGTTGATGGGGCACAATTCCGATGACACCGAACGTTGTGACGGTGTTGGACTCCGAGATTCCCATAATGATTCTTTCTCCTCAGCCCACATTTACACTTGGAGCTAATGACAGTGGGTGTCTATAGAGTTGAGCGACAAAGAAAAAGAACGATGACTCCTGGGAGGAGGGCAGGCTTCTGGGATGGAGGACCTCAGACACGGGACGTGGCTTCGTGAGATGGTTTGACCCGAACATTCCACCTCCATGGGGAGTCCTGACCCAACACCGCTCTTGGAACTGGCTTCTTCACGCTCAAGGCCTCACCCAGGACCCCTCCAGGGCACGCCTTCCAGGCAAGCCTGACCTCCTTCAGGATCACGAAGGGCCAAGCCCATACGCTTCGTGCCCAGGGCTCCCTGCTGCCTTAAAGGACAGACATTTCCAAGTCCATAAGTTAAAAGGTAAATCTCTCTACTTCTGGTTTCTGGTAGGAATTTTTTTTTCCTTTTTTTTTTTTTCCTTTTTTCTTTTCTTTTTTCCTCCTTAGCAGATTACCTGGTGAGCACAAGAGTGATGCTAGGAAAATTCAAAAATTCCCCCAACTTTGCCATTTGGAGGAGAGAGAAAGATGTGGACAATACCCCCCACATCAAAAAAGTTTCTTCAAAGTCTGTGGCAAAAATGGTAGCACCTTCAGAATCTTAAATAGGGTTTTTTTTTTTCCGTAAAAAAATCACACACACTACGAGACAATTGCGAGCACCAGCGATTTCACCGTGGGAGGTAGCTAACGGGGGGCCCCAGCCCCGAGGATTGTGCTGCATCCCACCCCTGGCTGCTCTTTCTCATCCTCTCACCTCTCTCCCGGGTGAAAAAAAATAGTGACACACCTTCTTTGTGTTCGTTTAAATAATATATATACTTCTTTCTTTCCTTTTCTCCTTTTTTTCATATCTCCTTTCTAATATTGCACATCAAAAGCTCCCTGGCAGGGACCAGCTGACGAGATGCCCCCTTCCCTCAAGTTGGCTTGCACGTGGGGCTCTTTGGGCGGGAAGCTGGGGAGGGAAGGGGGCGACCGCAGAGCTGGGAGATAGGCCACGGGGCTCAGGCGGGTTGCAGGCCCAGCTTGCTCCGGCTGGCTCTTTGGTTGTTCTTTGGGGCTAAGCTGGGATCCGTTGTTCCCAAGGACACTCCATCCCCTGCTACCCCCACCCGCTTCTACTGGGCAGACAACAGCCGGGGTCTGCCCACGTGTCCTTGGGCAGGGGCGCTTCCTCTCCTGGAGCCCCCTGCCCCTCAGGACCCTCCCCTAGCCTCCCCCGCTTCCCTCCTCCGTGAGGCCTAGAGGGGCCAGGAGGTCAGAGGTCAGAGGAAGCAGGCAGGTCCAACTTCGAGGCGGTACTGCTTCCCTGATGAGACAGGGGGGAGGTTGTCCACACTGACGATGGGCAGTTGCTGGGGGTCTTGGGTCCGGAAAGTGAAAAGTGTCTGATGCCAGCGGCCATCCTGGACCTGAGGGCAAAAGGAGAAGCTCCACTGTGGTTCTCCTCATAAATCACGTGCATTTCTTTCTCAACCTCCTTCCTCACAAGGCTAACTCAACATGGCAATTCACTAGAGCAACGGCCAACACTGCACATTTTGACTGCCTCCCATTTTTTATTCCTATAGTAATGCTGTAGTGAACATCACTGGAGCTAACCCCTTGTGCCCATTCTTGATTCTGTCTCTAGAACAAACTCTAAAAGTAGAATTGCTGGATCAAAGGATAGGTCCATTTCTAAGGTTTTGGACAGATATGTGTATAGCTGGTATCCAGAAAGCCTCTATTAATTTAATTTTTTCCAATAGCTTCATGGGAGAGTGTTGGTTTTCCCACATCCTCATTAACACTGTGTATTATCAGTTTGGTTTAATCTTATAAAACTGTGGGGGCTTTTTGTTTGTTTGTTTGTCTGGCCTTTTGACAACAACTTTCTGTTTCCTCCTCCCCTGACAACCCACCTGCTTCAGGGCAATTGAAAAAGACCAACGCCAGGTGCAGTGGCTCACACCTGTAATCTCAGCAATTTGGGAGGTGGAGGTGAGAGGATTGTCTGAGCTCAGGGGTTTGAGATCAGCCCGGGCAACTTGGCGAGACCTCGTCTCTACAATAAATCAAAAAATTAGCCAGGTGTGTTGGCGCACACCTATAGTTCCAGCTACTTGGAAGGCTGAGGCGGAGGGATCGCCTGAGCCCAGTGGGTCAAGGCTGCGGTGGCCATGAGCATGCCACTGCACTCCAGCCTGGGTGACAGAGTGAGACTCCAACTCAAAAAAAAAAAGAAAACGACCAAAAAATATGAGAAGAAACTAGCCTGATGATGGTGGGGGCAGAGAGAAGAGAAGAAACAAAAGTTTGTTTTTGTTTTTGTTTTTTTGAGTTGGGGTCTCATTCCATTGCCCAGGCTGGAGTGCAGTGGCACACTCACTGCCATCCCAGCGTTGACCTGCTGGGCTCCAGCGATCCTTCCACCTCAGCCTTCCAAGTAGTCGGAACTACAGGCGTGTGCTACCATGCTCGGCTACATTTTTGCTTTATTGTGGAGACGAGGTCTCACCAAGTTGCCCAGGCTGGTCTCGAACCTGCAGGCTCAGTCAACCCACCTGCCTTGGCCTCCCAAAGTGCTGGGATTACAGGCCGAGCCACTGAACCCGGCCCAAAAGCTCTTTTAAGCAACCTTGTAAGTTCGTCCAGTATTTACTGGTCGGAAGAACTTCTGCCAGTCCAGACCCCCCTCAGAGTTTCCCAAAGAAAGAAGTGAATAAAAACAATTTGATAAAGCTGTTATAATAAAATTACTATACAAAGATAAATTATATGTAGTATAAAATGATTAGATATGATCTTACGATAAAAAGTTTTTCCAAACAAGTTCTTCCCCTTGTTCCCATGGAAGGAGCCTCTGAGGGGCTCCGAGGGTTACCTTGCAGCCGTCCACAGACACCTCGGGCCTGAATGGACCCCCAGCTTCAAAAATCTGCCCGTTCCAGGCCCGGAAACGCACAGCCCGCTTGGCGGGGGTCTGCCCAGTCCCCTCCTGCCACACGGTCATGTTAAGGCAGTGGATGGTGATGTGCTGCGTCACCTCGGAGCTTAGCAGGTGCAGGAAATTCATCTGGACCCGGCTGACAGCAAACTCGACCTGTGGGGAAGACAGCAGTGAGGCAGCTCAGGCCGGGCTACCTGCAGCTCTGAAGGGAGCGAGGATGAGCCCTTTCCTGGTAAGCGCCTCTCGCTATGCTCCCAGTCGTGTGCCCACTTGACGGGAAAACTGAGGTCTGTGTGAGCTGGTCCCACAGATTCTTGGCTGTGTAACCAGGAAAGCCTGCCTAGCTCCAGAGCCAGAGCTTCCAGGGTCCTTATCTACTCTGATCCACTCCCCCATGGTACGGGTGGTGTTTGGGGCAGGGCTGGGCTGGGATTCAGGGGCCTGGCAAGGAAGAGGATCTGGCCCAAAATTGAGAGGCTCTTGGAGTGTGGAGGAAAAGAGGTGCTTTCCACCCCCTTCCTAAGCCCCAAGATCCCATGAGATGGGGTGGGTGCTGCCAGAAATGGCAGACCTGAGAACAGACAACAGGCCAGATTTATGGCTTCAGCACTTTGCCGCCCAGAGCCAGGGCCTCCCCTGCCATTGCCCCAATGGGGAAGGAGACCCAGATGTGTCTCATGCCGCGAACCCAGGTGCCAGTTCTGTCCTCACTCCTCTGCCAGGTGGTTTGCTGCAAGACCCTCAAACCTTTGCCTCACTGTGGAAGAGGGTAATTATACTGGGGTCACCAAGCCCCTGCTGGACCATGAACTCTGAGTGCAGCAGCGGCTGTGGTCAGTCTGACCTCCTGACACTTGGCTCAGGGCCTCTACATGTTAGAGACCCAAGGACCTGTCCACTGGCTGGCTGAGACACTGTCCTGCCCAGAGATCCTCAGATTCCAGGTCGGATGCCTCCTGAAGACTCCCAGGGGGGCGTGGCTGATGGCAAGCCATGCAAGGGACTCTGGGGCTCCTCCCCTGCGTTTAGAGCAGCTTCTCATTGTGGCATGAGTCACCCCCAAATGTGGAAGGCTTAGTGGAGCTGCAGACTGACAATCTACTGAGGGGGTCCCTGATGGGAAGGCCTAGGGACCACTCTTGCCTTGGTTTGCTGTTGAGTTGCCCGGCACTACCTAAAATGCTCAGCCCCAAGATGGGCACGTGGCACGCAGGTTTTGAGCACGAGTGGAATGTGTGCACACACAGCTCCGTGAACAGCCCGGAGACAGACAGCTGGCACACAGGCTCTGTGCAGCATGTTCCAGATGACCGACATATTTCACACTGACTTATGTCGTGCTGATGGTTTGTGGTTCTCCAAGCCAGGCCGGGTTGGCCAACTACTCTGCTCTAGATGTCAGGCAGAGGATTCTATCTGTAGAAAGCGTCATCAGCAGCACACAACTCGGAAGGGTCTGGAAACCACAGATCGGTCCAGCTCATCCCCAGGTTGCAGAGGGAGAAACTGGGTCTTTGAAAGAGATGATGTTCTTAGGCTGTGCAGTAAGACGATAGGCAGGGCTCAGACAGAGAGGGTCTGCCTGGTGGCCGGTGGGGAGCAGAAGGGTACCTTGGAGGCCGTGATGGGCTTGAGACATGTCTGTCCACCGTGCGTGAAGTTACAGGAGACTTCGATGGTGTCGGACGAGCACCCGAGGTTCGGATCCACCCAGTAGGTACCTGCAGGCAGCGCAGGGTGGGACAGTTCATGTATCTGGGGAAGAGCCCTGGCTGGGGCTCTGCGGTGGCCCTCTGAGCCCCAGCTGGGCAGGAAGTCAGGGTGGGTGGGTAGAATAGGGATTCCACGAGCCTCAGAGGTGGAAGGAAGCCTTCAAGCAGAACTCACAGCTGGCCAAGCCCCTGGAGGGGGTCACATGGCTAAGCGCTTGCCTATGTTGCTACTGGGATGCATCCTTGTGACAGGGACTGAGAGATCTGCAAATTGGATGAATTCTCTAAGGCCTGGGTCCTCCTGGGACCTGCTGGAGGGTGGGTGTCAGGTCCTCCATCCAGTCAACCCCAGCCCTGCAGTGGCTTCCCCCTGCCGCCAAAGACCCTGCTGCCAGAGAGCAAGACAACGCCACTGAATCCCAGCTCCGGTTCACAGAGCAATACTCCAGGCGGGGCTGACGTTGGAACTCAGGTCTGTCAGCCTCCAGCCTGTCCTTCACAGTACCACATCACTCACAGATGTGGGAGGTGAGTGAGAGGAAAACGGATGGGGGGCAAACCCTGGCTCACCCGGAAGCCATGCAGTAACGGCTCTTGAGGCCCTAGGGGGCTTCTTCTGCTAAAGCTCTGTCTCATGGCATTGAAATGTTTCCCCAGCTTGTGAGTCTGGGGGCTCTGGAAGGGTGGGACCGCTCTACTGTGAGGCCTGGCATATTGTGAGGCTCGGGGACTGCCTATTGAATGAATAAACGACTGCCTATGTATCTGCCCATGTGTGACCCCTCCACCCCCGAGGACAAAGGCTTGCCCCAGCAAACTAAGAGTCCAATGCTCCAGTTGTTCCTCCCTGAACGCCCCACACAGGGCCCACCCAGCCCTGGCAGGAAGCCCTCTCACCATCTGCCATCTTCTGCTCACAATCCATGAGGTCCCTGCAGACCCGGGCGGGGTTCTCTTTGGTGCCCAGGGGCGTCTTAATGCTCTGGATGAGGTTGCTGAGGTAGTGTAAGGTTTTAAAGATCTCCCCTCCCTGGTCCAGCACCAGCCGGTCAGGATAGCTGTAACCCTGTCACGAGGAGAGGGGTGGCCATTGGGTTCTTCTGTTCCAGCCAGAGGTCCAAGCCTCCACAGCCACAAGTTCTCACGACTTAGGAGGTGAGGCCCCCAGGTCATGGCTGGGGCAGGAGTTGGCTTTCACTCCATTTCACAGATAAACAAACTGAGGCCAAGGTCGAGAGGCAGAAGGTGGGGCTGCCACGATGGCCCAGCGGCTTGAGAAGAACAGAGTCAGCCCATGTCCTCTGGTACAGGATGGGCAGAGCCCCATGAATGAGGCAGACAGGGTGCTGGGATGCTGGCAAGTGGTCCCAAATCCCCATCTGGAGAGTCCATGGAGGAGGAGGTGCAGAGAGAGGCTGATGTGGGGGACACCTGGCCCCACGGGCCTCCCCTGGGGTGGGAGTGGGGGCTCCTGTGAGGCACCGAGAGATGGCACCGAGAGATGGAACAAGTCCTGCAAGCCCCTAGGGGGCTTCAGTCCTGCTCCGCTCGCTCTGGCCAGGGAACCAGGACCCGTGGCTGCCCGTTCTGAGCCTCAGCAGCATCAACTGCCATCTGTGGCCGTGAGATGGTCCATGCAGGCCACCCGGAGGGCTTTGATCACATGTGGGCCACTGTTCGTGGGTCTCCCGTGAGAGGCTTCCACGGGGGGGCAGGGGTCCTGCAGGTACCTCTGATCTGAGTGCGGCATTGGTGTCCATCCACGTCTGGAAAGCTGCCCCAAGGTCGTCTTGTTGCTGTGCAGGGAGAAGGCAGGCTGTATGTGCTGTCCCTCGGGGTTCCCCAAACCCACCAAGTGAGAGCCCCAGGGCCCGAGCACCCACTCTCCAACCCCACCTGGCAAAGTCACGTGGCCTCTGTGGAACTCTCTGTCATTCCTCCCCTTTCGGCATCAAAGCTGACCCTGCCACTCTCTTCCTCCGAGTATTTCTTTTCTTTTTGAGTTGGATTCTCACTCCATCGCCCAAGCTAGAGTGCAGTGACACGCTCACGGCCAACCCAGCTTCAACCTTCTGGGCTCCGGCAACCCTTCTGCCTCAGCCTTCCAATTATCTGAAACTACAGGTGCGAGCTACCATGCCCAGCTAATTTGTTTATTTATTTATTGTAGAGACGAGGTCTCACCAAGTTGCCCGGGTTGGTCTCGAACCCCCGGGCTCAGGCAATCCACTCGCCTTGGCCTCTCAAAGTGCTGGGATTACAGGCTAAGCCAAGCCCGGCCACCTCTGAGTATTTCGATAGCTCCCCACAGCCCTCAGGGTTAAGTTTAAAGTTCTCAACACGGTTACAAGACCCAGCTGGAGCGCTGCCACCTGGAGTCTCATCTCTCCCCTCTCCCCATATGTGCTCTAGCCCCAGCACACAATAGGACTGCTAAGTTCCTAAATGCCACGGGCCCTTGCACCTGCAGCTCCCACTGCCTGGAAAACTCCTCCCTCCCTCCAGTGCACCATCTGGCTATCTCCCGTGTCAGTAATCCTCAACCAGGGGCGATGATGGCCCTAGGGGACGTTGGACAATATCTGGGGATATTTTTGGTTGTCCCAACTGGGGCAGATGGCACTCCTTGCATCTCATGGTTAGAGGCCCGAAACGCTGCTAGCATCCCACAGGACAGTCACTCACGGCAAAGAAGGACTCGAACATCAGCAGAGCTGCAGCTGAGACATCCTGCCCTACACTCATCCTACAGATGGCAGCCTTGACGGGAAGCCCCTCCCCAGGCTGCTGCTCCCAGGCAGGGGGAGGCTTCCTTTCTCTGTGCCCCCAGTCCCGGGGCTTCTCCTTTGGCTTGGACTGTAAGGACCTCATACAGACTTCACCCCAAACCCGGCGCCAGGCTTGGCAGAGCAAAACTGCCGTCTTGCTGTGGAAACAGTGAAAAAGCAGGCTTGGGGGCCAGAACTGGGACTCTGGGCATACTCCTTGGGTTCAAGCCCGGGCCCTGCTGCTTCCTAACAGCCCAATCTGGGGAAGTTGCTTAACCTCTCCTTGCCTCAGTTCTTTCATCTTGAAAATGGGCCTGACAATAAACTCTCTCACAGAATTATTGAAAGGAACCACGAGTTAGTACACCAAAAGCACTTTTTTTTTTGAGTAGGGGGTCTTACTCTATTGTCCAGGCTACAGTGGCACAATCATGGCTCACTGCAGCCTCTACCTCCTGGGCTCTGGAGATATTCCCACCTTAGCCTTCCAAGCAGCTTGGACTACAGGTGCACACCACCATGCCCGCTTGGCTGAGTTTTACAATTTTTAAAATATTTTACTTGTAGAGACAAGATCTTGCTGTGTTGCACAGGCTGGTCTCAAACTCCTGGGCTCAAGCAATCCTCCCGCCTCAACCTCCCAAAGTGATAGGATTATAGGTATGAGCCACAGTGCCCGGCCTACAAAAAGCACGTTTAATGGTGTCTGCCATGTGACAAACATTCAATTGGTGTTAGTGACTATTCAAAAAAATTTCAAAATCCTCAAATTTGTGTCCTGCAGCTTCTCACTTTGCTCTAGCCTCTTTCTTACTGATGAGAGCGACAAGAGAGACCGAAGAGAAGGAAGCCAGGGTTGGCACTCTGCCATCGAGGATGGTGCAGAGGGAGGGGCAGTGAGAACAGGGCAGAGATGCTGAGTGACATGGAGCCCAGGGACTCCTGTCCTGCTCAGTCTTTCCTCGTGGCTCTGCCCTGGGATGCTGCTAGGCCAGATTCCAGTGGCCAGCCACTGAACAGTAATGAAACAGGGACAGACTTGTCACAGGACTTGGGAGGCCACATGCTTAGACAGGGCCACGGGCCCCACCAGGGAGGAACACAGTGTGCCCTTGCTGACCCGCCTTAGGCCCAGAATCTGAAACGGAGGGACCCCTGCAATCAGCCCATCTGTGTGGGGAACACCAACAGGACCACGGACCCCACACCTGGGGCATCTTTTAGGGTTCACAGTCAGAAAGAAAACTCAGGTTTCCTGCCTCCTGGCCCAGGGTGCTTTCTGTAGCTTTAGGGTCCAGGGCTCCAGCACAAAGTGACCAAAGGATGGGGGCAACCCGGGGCCCACTGTAGGGCTCTACCCACTGTAACCAGAGAGGACCAGCTGCCTCTCCCCTCGTCCCACCCCCTAGGCCTTACCCCAAGGAAGAAAAAGAGAATGTTCTCCAACTTACAAACTGGACAGGACCCCCTGGAGGACCCTGCAAGAAAAGACAGCAGGCTGTCAAGAGATTGTAGGGACTGTCAGAGCATGGGAGGACCCACCAAGCTGGTGTGCACTCTCCCAGAGGCCTGGACCCACTAGGCTGCTTTATACTTTCTCGGAGACCTAGCCCCATCAGACTGGTCTATATGCTCCTGGAGGCCTGCCCCCATTGGGCTGATCTACACTCTCCCAGAGGTAAAGTCCCACAAAGTTTGTCTACACTCTCTCAGGGGCCTGGCCCCAGCAGGCTGGTCTACACTCACCCAGCAGGCTGGTCTACGTTCTCCCAAAGGCCTGATCCCACGGGGTTGGTCTACATTCTCCCGGAGGCCTGGCCCCACTAGGCTGGTCTACACTTTCTCAGAGCCCTAGCCCCATCAGATTGCTAGGCCTCTCGGAGGCCTGCCCCTACCGGGCTGGTGTACACTCTCCCAAAGGGCTAGCCCCACAAAGTTAGTCTGCCCCTTCTGGGCTGGTGTACACTCTCCCAGAGGCCTAGCCCCACAAAGTTGGTCTATACTCTCTTGGAGGCCTGGCCTCACCAGGCTGGTCTATACTCTCCCAGTAGCCTAGCTCCACTGGGCTGATCTATACTCTCAAAGGCCTGGCCCCGCCAGTTTGGTCTACACTTTCCCAGAGGCCTGACCCCACTGAGATGATCTACAGTCTCTCAGAGACTTGGCCCCACCAGGCTGGTCTACACTCTCCCAAAGGCCAGGCCTCACCAGGTTGGTCTACACTCCCTCGGAGGCCTGGCACCTGCTGGTCTATACGCTCTCTGGAGGCCTGGCCCCACCTGACTGGTCTATACTCTCCCACAAGCCTGGCCCCACTGGTCTATACTCTCTCTGGAGGCCTGGTCCCACTGGGTTGGTCTGCATTCTCCCTGGAGGACTGGCCCCACTTGGCTGGTCTACACTCTTGGAGGTCTGGCCCCATCAGGCTGGTCTACACTCTCCCAGAGGCCTGGCCCCACTGGGCTGGTCTACACTCTCCCAAAAGTCTGGCCCTGCCATGCTGGTTTACATTCACCTAGAAGTCTGTGGGCTATAAGAACCATGTGAGTCCTGGGAGGGTCAGGGTCAAGGCTTAGTCTGCCAGCAAAGCCTTGGATCTCATTCAAAGGAACTTCATCCCCTGTTCCCGGGAGTCCAAGATGCACCCATCTCTCTGCTACCTACCGGGGAGCCGGGCCGCCCTCTTGGGCCAGGAGGACCCTGGAGGAAGAGGAAAAGAAGTGTGAGACCCTGGTCGGCAAGGGCCTTACACCTCTCCCACCCCAGGCCCTCCCCACAAACACCTGAGACCCAGGGACAATGGTCCGTCTGGCCAGATGGTACAGAAGGGACAATGGAGGTCCAGAGGGAAGGAACACGCCCAAGGACATCAGGGGTCACTGGAGGAGAACCCAGAGGGTGCGGCCCACTCCACCCAACGGCCCTCATGCCCAGTCCACTCACCCTCGGACCTTGCAATCCCTGGAGAGACAGAAGCAGGGGAGAGAGTTAGGGAACCAAGGCTGAGCCAAGACCCCACCCCGAGAGCCTCCCCTTCCCTCTCGCCCTTCCCCCACTCCGCAGCACTGCCCCCAGCCCGTCCACTCACCCAGTCCCCACGGCTGCCTTTGTCGCCCTTCGGACCCTGCAACAAACCACGCCCAGTGAGACGGCACTCATGGGGAAGCCCCATTTCCCAGATGGAGAAACTGAGGCTCAGACCAGTCCTGGGTCACAGAAGCAATCTAGAGCCAGGAGGACAAGGGGGCCCAGGAATTTTCCTGCCCAGCCTCTTGCACATACCGGGAGTCCCGAAGGTCCCAGGATTCCCAGGGGCCCAGTGATGCCTTCCTTTCCCTAAAGGAGAGAGAAAGGCTGTGTGTGTCCTGTTCCAGGGCCTGGGGAACAGAGGAAGGGACAAGGGGGTGGAGGGCAGCCCAGGGAAGTGGAAGGGAGACCGCCTCAAGCAGGGCCAGGCTGGGGATCCCCCGAGCCCCCGCTGTGTGCCTCGGGTGGGCTTCAAGCATGGGGCACTGGGGGCACAAGAGGGAGAAGGAAGGGTGGCGGCCCTGCTGGGGGAGCAGCATGAGCAAAGGTGTGGAGGTGGGAATGGAGGCTGTGGGCAGAGGAGGCTCAAGAGTGAAGTCACAGGAGGAGGTCGAGGACGTGTGTCCAGCCAGCTGGTGGCTCGCCAGCCTTGGGCCTGCAGCTGGGTCAGACACAGGGAGGGGACTCACCATCAAGCCTGGAGGCCCCCGAGGGCCCTGGATGCCTTTGAAGCCGATGTCTCCAGGGGGGCCCTGCGGGAGGCAGAGGAAGGACTGTCTGTGCCTGGGCAGCTGCTGGCTGGGGGCCCCAGCAGCTCCCTCACCCCTGAAGTCTGCCGACCTTCACATCTCCCATCAAGGAGGCCTCATCCGAGAGGCCCAGGAAGAGCAAAACACGCCCGGCATTATTCGGCGGGTACCGGCAATGGGCCGACTCAGTGCACGGGATATGTGCCTCTGGTCTTAATTTTTACAACAATCCTCTACAACAGTTATTCCCATTTTGCAGATGAGGAAATCAAGGCTTAAAGAGACTAAGTGACTTTCTTGCCTGAGGCACAAAACCGGTAAATTGTGGAGCTGGGCTTAGATCCCGGGTCTGCTGGGGTAAGTCCCGGGAGGTTAGGATGTTCACACTTGAACCTGAACTGTGTGCCAGCCCGCACTGTAAGTACTCAGTAGTATTTGTTGAGTGACTAAATGAATGAATGACTGGGTGGGATGGAGGGGACCCCACGGGAACAGGGAAGAGTAGGAGACTGTACCTTGGGTCCGAAGAGACCAGCCATTCCCGGGAAGCCCATCTCGCCAGTGTCACCCTGCGGGAGAACAGGAAGAGATGGAGATGGAGTGAGCGGGTCAGGACCAGGGTGCCCTGGGGTCTGCCTTCTCCCTCCCAGTAGCCGGCAGGGATCTGAGTGTGAACGGCTGACAAGCTAGAGGCCAGTCCGCCAGGGTTCCAAGGGGCACCTGTGCCCTGTCAGGCAAGAAGCCCAGCCCAGCCAGGAATTCCACGGGGAAGCCTACAGCAAAGTCTCAGGTGCTCCAGTTCCAGGCTTCAAGGGACAGAATGACAAAGGATGCACAGACTCCTCCCACTGCCCCAGAAACTCTGTTAGGGAAGGATCTCCTAAAGCAACCCTGTCAGCTAAGGGCCTGCTACGTCCCGGGTGCTCTGCACGCACCACCATGCAGGCATGTTCCCATATCAACCCCAGAAGACACCACATCCCCTGTTCACAGATGAGGAAACTGAGGCTCAGAGAAGGCAGGCACATCCTCTCTGAGGGTGCACAGCCACTGCATTGTGGAGTGTGCTGGATTCAGACCAGGTGTGAGTGATTCAGGGCCTTTGGCTTCCTCTCCTGATCCCTGCTCCCAATCTCCCAAGGGGTGAAAGAACAATTCGCAAGGGGGCACGCCAGGGCCTGGGCCTGCCACTGCCACATCCTTGGGCTGGGCCTTCCAGCTCATGAGCCAGGAAGCCACGGGTTAGAATCTTCTAGTCTTATTGTGAGGCCAGGAGGCAAATGATTTCCTTTTACTGAACCTCAGCCTCAGTTTCCCCATCTGAAAAATAGGCTGGAAGGATACAATGAGACCAAGCAGGTCAAGACCTAGCTCTGGTGAGGGTAGGCTGAGGGGTCAGGCTGTGGGAGGGCTCCATTCATCCAAATTCTACCTGTTCATTTTTAAAAACTAATAAGCTATGTTTCACATATTATGCTATAATTCACAGACTATAAAATTTATCTTTTTAAAGTGCATAATTTATGCCAGGCATGGTGGCTCATGCCTGTAATCCCAGCACTTTGAGAGGCTGAAGTGGGAGGATCGCTCAAAGCCCAGGAACTGGAGACCAACGTGGGCAACATAGTGAGATCTCGTCTCTATAAAACATAAAAAAATTAGCCAGGCATGACGGCACACACCTCTATTCCTAGCTACTTGGGAGGCTGAGGCAGAAGAATCCCCTGAGCCCAAGAGGTCGAGGCTGCGGTGAGCCATGATCGTGCCACTGCACTCCAGGCTGGACAACAGAGTGAGACCCTGACTCGAAAGAAACGTGTATAATTTATTGGCTTTTAATATATTTACAAAGTTGTGCATCAACCATCACCAGTCATTTCAGAACATTTTCATCAATCCAAAAAGAAACCTCGCACCTCCCTTCCCCTTTCTCCCAGCCCCTGGCAAGCACTCTGGACACATCCTGTAAATAGGATCATGCAATGTGTGGCCTTTTGAGACTGGCTTCCTTCGCTTAGCACGTTTTCAAGGTTTATTCCATGTGGTAGCTGTATCAGCGCTTCATCCTTCTTTATTCCTGAACAATATTCCATTGTACAGGTATGCCACATGTTACTTACACATTTATCAGCTGGTGGACATTTGAATTGTTTCCATGCACTATGTATTATGAATACTGTTGCTAGGAACGTCTGTGGATAAGTTTTTGTGTTGACCTGTTTTCTGTTCTCCTGGGTGGAATTGCTGTGTCGTAGGGTAACTATGTTTAACTGAGGAACGGCCAAGCGGTTTTCCAAAGTGGCTGCACTATTTTAAGCTCCCACCAGTAGTGCAGGAGGGTTCCATTTTCTCCACGTGTTTGTCAGCACCTGTTATCGTCTGCCCTTTCTACTTTAACCAACCTAGAGGATGTGAAATAATATCTCATTGTGGTTTTGATTTGCCTTGTATGTGCTTACTGACCTTTTGCATATCTTCTTTGGAAAAATGTCTATTCACATACTTTGCCCATTTAAAAGTTGGGTTGTCTTTTCATTTTGGAGTTGTAAGCATTCTTTATATATTCCAGATACAAGTTCCTTATTAGATATATGATTTGCAAATATTTTCTCACATTCTATGAGTTGTTTTACTTTCTTGATGGTGTCTTTTGAAGCATAAAAGTTTTTTATTTTGATAAGTCCAACCTATCTATTCTTTCTTTTGTTGTTTGTCCTTTTGATGTCATATCTAAGAAACTATTGCCAAATACAAGGTTTACAAATGCATTCCTTGGTTTTTTACCTAAGAGTTTTATCGTTTTAGCCCTTACATTTAGGCCTGTGATTCATTGTTAGTTGATTTTTGTCTGTGGTGTAATACAGGAGTCCAATTCCATTCTCTGGCATGTAGATATGTAACTGCTTAGTACCATTTATTGAAAAACAAATTATTTTCCCATTCAGTTGTCCAGGCACACTTGTTAATAATCAACTGACATAAATATAAGAGCTTATTTCTGGATTCTGAATGCTATTCCATTGACCTATATGTCTATCCTTATGCCAGTGCCACACTTAATTACTAGTTTTATAATAAGTTTTGAAATTGGAAAGAGTGAGTCCTCCAACTTTGATATTCTCAAAGATCAAATTTTGGCTACTCTGGGACACTTATATTTCCATACAAATTTTAGGATCGATTTGTGATTCTGGTAAAAAAAAAAAAAAAAAAAAGAAAAAAAAAACCAGCTGGGGTTTTGCTGGGGAATGCATTGAATCTGCAGATCAGTAGAGCAGTACTGGTATCTTAACAATACCAAGTCTTCAGGCCCATGGACAAGGGATGTCTATCCATTTATTTAGGTTTTCCTTAATTTCTCTCAACAATGTTTTGAAGTTTTCAGTGAACATGTCTTGCACTTTTAAATTTTTATTCTGAAATGGCCTCAATACATTGCCCAGACTGGACTTGATCTCCTGAACTCCTGCAATCCTCCTATCTCAGTCTCACGAGTAGCTGGGTCTAGCTGGGTCTACAGACACAGGTCACCACACCTGGCTTCTTGTACTTTTTTGGTAAATTTATTCCTAACCATTTTATTCTTTTTTATATTATAAATGAAATTGTCTTTTTGATTTCATTTTCCAATTATTCATTGCTAGTGTATAGAAACAAAATTGATGTTTATATGTTACATGTACAAACAATGTTTTTGTATAGTGATCTTATCTTCTGCAACCTTGGTTTATTAGTTCTAATAATTTTGTCTTATAAATTTTTTACTGTTTTCTATATACAAGATCATGTCATTTACAAAATAGAGATGGCGTTACTTCTTCCTTTTCAATCTGTTTCAGAATAATGTTGAAAATAAGTGGTAAAAATGGACATGGTTGACTTGTTCCCAATCTTGGGGGAAAGGTTTCGATCTTCCACTATTGAATATGATGATACCTGTGAAGTTCCATAGGTGTTCTTTATCAGGTTGAGGATGTTCCTTTCTATTCCTAGTTTGTTGTGTTTTTTTAATCATAAAAAGGTCTAAATTTTGTTAAATGCTTTTTCTGCATCTGTTGAGATGACCGTATGATATTTTATCTTTATTCTATTCACATTGATTGATTTTCATGTATTGAACCAGCCTTGCATGGTGTATAATCCTGTTATGCATGCAGCTGGATTCAGTTTTGTGGTATTTTATTAAGAATTTTCATGTGTGTATTCATAAGTATTCTTTATTCAGCATTCATAAGTATAATATTAGTCCATAGGCATCTTTCTTGTGATGTCTTTGTCTGGTTTGGGTATCAGGGTGATACTGGCTTCATAGAACCTGTTGTGACATGTTCCACCTGTTTGATTTTACACTCTGATGGTTGTCTCCCATACATCCATCAGGTGAAAAGAGAGGTAATTTTTAAAAACAATTTTACTGGAGTAAAACTGAAGATAAACAATAACTACACATACTTAGATTGTACAATGTGATACATTTGGACACATATATACTCAGGTAACCATCATCACAATCAAGACAATGATATATTCATCACCCAAAAAAGTTTCCTCATGCCCTTTTGCGATCTTTCCTTTCTGCCTACCCTCCCATCTCCAGGACCACTGATTTGGTTTCTCTCACTACAGAATAGTTTTCATTTTCCATAATTTTATATAAGTGAAATCATATAGTATATACTATTTTATCTGACTTATTTCATTTAGTCCAATTATTCTGAGAACCCTCCATGTTATCATATTAACAGTTCAGTCCTTTTATTGCTAAATAGGATTCCAATGTATGGGTATACCACAATTTCTTTATCTATTCGCCACTGATGTACATTTGAGTTTTCTCCAGTTTGGGGCTATTAGGAGCCATCAAGTCCAGTCTTTGTGTGAACAAACATCCTTATTTATGCTGAGTAAATATCTAGGAATGAAATGGTTGCATTATATGTAGGGATATGCTTAACTTTTAAAGAAACTGTGCAGCTGTTTCCAAGTGTTTGTGTCCCTTTACATTCCTATTACAAGAGTATGATAGTTCCTTTTGCTCCATATCTTTGCCAACACTTGGTATGGTCAGTCTTTTAAATATTTTCACCATTCTAGTAGGTATATAGTAGCATCTTATTGTGGTTTTAATGAACATTTGCCTAATAATTAATGATACTTATCTTCTTTTCATATGTCTGTATATCTTCTTTAAAGTGTCTATTCAAATCTTTTGTCCATTTAAAAATGTTGTGTTGCTTATTTTCTTATTGAGTTGTGAGAGTTCTTTCTACAGTCGGGATATAATGCTTTATCAGATATAAGATTTGGAAATATTTTCTCCCAGTATGTGGCTTGTCTTTTCATTCTCTTAGTCATGTCTTTTGAAAAGCAAAGCTTTTAAATATCGAAGAAATCCAGTTTATCAAATTCTCTTTTATGGGTCATGCTTTTGGTGTCATATCTAAAAACTTTTTATTTAATACAAGGTCTCAAAGACTTTCTTCTAGGCTTTGTTCTAGAAGAGTTATAATTTTAGGTTTTACATTTAGGTGTAAGATCCAGGTTGACTTAATTTCTGTAAATATTATGTGGCATTACTTGTCAAACACCAATTGTTAGAAAATATTATTTTGTATTCACTGAGTTGTCTTTGTGCCTTTATTAAAAAGTAGTTGTCCATGTGTATATGGTTATATTTCTGGATCCTCAATTCTGTTTTTTTAATCAATTAATATATTTATGGCAACATCATACTTTATTGATTACTATAGATTTATAAGTCTTGAAATCAAGTACTACTAGTCCTCTGACTTTGCTCTTCTTTTTCAGAGTTGCTTTAGATAATATTCTAGGTCCTTTACATATATATAAAGTGTATATATATATATACATATATATATATGCATATATATATACACACACACATATATATATAAAAACATGTCATTTTTCTCCACAAAAAGCCTGATGAGATACTGATTAGAATTGTGTTGGATCCATAGACCAATGTGAGCAAAACTGACATCTTAATATCATTTAGACCAATGTGAGCAAAACTGACATCTTAATATTATTGGGTCTTTTGATACATGAATATAGTCTATATATCCATTTATTTAGGTCTTCCTCAATTTCTCTTAGAAATGTTCTATAGTTTTCAAGGTCCATATGTTGCACACCTAATGTCAGCTGTATCTCTAAGTATGTGATATATTTATACTACTGTAAATAGTATTGCTTTTTAGGTTCAAGTTCTGATTGCTTGTTGGTAGCATATGGCAATACAAATCACCTGTGCATATTGATCAGTGTATAGAAATACAATTCACTTGTGCATAATGACCTGGTGTTCTGCAACTCACTTATTCTAGTAGATAATATTGTAGATGCCAATGGATTTTCCGTATGGACAATCATTTCATCTGATATAAATGCCTTTTATTTATTTTTCTTGCCTTACTGCTCTGGTAGAATTGTCAGCACAATGCTGAATAAAAATAGTAAGAACAGATATCCTTGACTTGTTTCTGCTCTTTGGGAAAAAGCAGTAAGTCAATATTAAGGATGATGGTGACTGTAGGTTTTTCCTGGATATCCTTTATCAAGTTGAAGAAGCTCTCAACTTGATAGCCCTAGTTTGTAGAGAGAATTTTTTTTAACCAAAAATGGAGTTAGATTTTTGTCAGATGTTTTTCTTGCATCTACTGAGATGATCAAATGGGTTTTCTTTTCTAGTTTGTTTAATATGATGAATTGTATTGATTTATTTTCAAATGTTATACCATCCTTGCATTCCTGAGATAAAGAATGTTAAAACTGTACTGAGAATTGTTGTATCTATATTTATGAGGCATACTGGCCTGTAGTTTTCTTTTCTTGTAACAATGTCTTTGTCTGGCTTTGATATCAGGGTAACATGGTCTCATGGAAAGAGCTGAGAAATATTCTCTCCTCTTCAATTTCCTGGAAGAGTTTATGTAGAACTGGAATAATTTATTTCACAAATGTTTAGGAGAATTTACCAGTGAAGCCACCTGGGCCAATAGTTTTCTTCGTGGAACATTTTTTAGCTACACATTCAAATTTCTTAATAGATAAAAGGTTTTTAGGTTATCAACCTCTTCTTGAGGGAGCTTTAGTAGTTTCATCTTTCAAGGAGTTTGTCCATTTCATCTAAGTCTTTAAATTTATTGGCATAACGTTGTTTACAATATTTCCTTACTATTATTTTAATTTCTGTACTATCTGTAGTAACATCACCTCTCTCATTCTTGATATCAGTAATTTATGTATTCTCTTTTTTCTGGTTAGTTTAGCAAGAGATTTATCCATTTTATAGCTCTCAAAATTTTTTTTAATTTTTCTTATTTTTTTTTTTTAATTTCAGATCTTCATTATTTCCTTTCTTTTACTGACTTTGTTTTTAATTTGTCTTTTTTCCTCTGGTTTCTTAAGATGGTATCTGAGGCTACTGATTTTAGACCTCTCTTCCTTTCAAATACAGGAGTTACTGCTATAATCATCCCCAAGTGGTACATCAGCAGCATCCACCAATTTCTGATATGTGGTATTTACACTTTCTATTTTTTTTTGAGTTGGAGTCTCACTCTGTCACCCAGGCTGGAGGGCAGGGGCATGTTCCCGGCCACCACAGTCTCGACCTGATGGGCTCAGGCGATCCTTCTACCTCAGCCTTCCAAGTAGCTGGAACTACAGGCACGTGCCATCATGCCCAGCTAATTTTTTTATTTATTGTAGAGATGAGGGCTCACCAAGTTGCCAGGGCTGGTCTCGAACTCATGGGCTCAGGCAATTCTCTCAACTCGGCCTCCCAAAGTGCTATGATTATAAGCCAACAGCACCCGGTCGGTATTTACACTTTCATTCAATCCAAGACACTAACTTCCTCTTTGATTTCCTCTGTGGCCCGCAGGTCACTTGGACATTCGTTACTTAGTTTCCAAATGCTTGGAGATGTTTCAGATAGCTCTCTGTAATTGATTTTTAATTTAATTTCACCGTGGCAAGAGAACATTCTTTGTGCGACTTGAATCCTCTTAAATGTATTACGATTTTATTTTGCTTTTAAGGTCCCAAATAGGGTCTGTCTTGGTAAATGCTCTACATGCACTTGAGAAGGGCTGTCTTGCTGATATTCGATGGAGTGCTCTCTACACGTCATCAGGTTCAGTTGGCTGACGCTGTTCAAGTCTGCTACATGCTTCCTGATCTTCTGTCTACTTCTGTTCTACCCACTAGTGAAAGACATATATTGAAACCTTCAGCTATAACTATGGATATGCCTTTTGTCCTTGCACTTTTATCAGTTTTTGCTTAATTATTGCAAAGATCTATTATGAGGTGCATAAATATTTAGGATTCCTTCACCGTAATTTTGGGAAAGTAACCTCTTTATCATTATGAAGTGACTTTATTACTGCCAATAGTCTTTGCTTTGTAATCCATTTTGTTTGATATTTCTTTGGATGAAAGTCAGTATAATGTATAGTATAATGTTTGTCATACCTTTACTTTTAGCCTATTTGTGTCTTTATTTATTTTTGAGTCCAGGTCTCACTCTATCACCCAGGCTGAAGTGTAGTGGCACGATCACAGCTCACTGTAGTCTTGACCTCCTGAGCTCAGGCAATCCTTCTGCCTCAGCCTCTCGAGTAGCTGGGACTACAGGCCACCACGCCTGGCTAGTTTTTGTTTTTGTTTGTTTGTTTTGTAGAGACAAGTTCCCGCTCTGTTGCCCAGGCTGGTCTCAAACTTCTGGGCTCAAGCAATCCTCCTTCCTCGGCCTCCCAAAGTGCTGGGATTACCAGTGTGAGCCACCGTGTTTAGCCAATCTGTTTTTAATTAGGGTGTTGAGACCATGTGTTACTTGTTTTCTATTTGCCCCCTCTGTCCTTTGCTCATTCTTACCTCTGTTCCAGGCAGGGGCTAATTGAATTTACTCTCTGGGACAGAGGCTACGAAGGCAGTGTGGTGTAGCAACAGCACTGGACCAGGAGCCAGCAGAGCCCGGTTCTGGTTGTGATCTGCCTTTCCTCACTCTGAAGGGACCACCTGGTTCTCTTTCCTCAGCCTCCCCTCACCATCTGGCTCAGAAAGGCAGAATGGTATCTGGTACCCAGACCCTTGTCACAGAGCAAGGACGCAGCTTCTTGGTCTGTGTGCCTGCCTGTGCGCATGTGCGTGTGTACATGTGTGCGCCCGCATGTGTGAGTGTGTGGCCATGTGTATTCCCTGGAATCACTCACCGGCTGGCCTTTGGATCCGGGCTCCCCGTGGCTCCCAGGAAGCCCTGTTCTGCCCTCAGTCCCCCGCTTGCCAGGACGACCCAGCTGCCCAGGCAATCCACTTTCACCCTTAAAGAAACACACCGACATGACCCGTCAAAGGGGAAATGGTTCTGCGGGGAGGAAGGAGTGGCAGAACAGTAATTCCAGAGGTCTTTTGAGATCTCAGGATGTCGGGGCAACAGACAGAGCCCGGGTGGAGGGTGGTGGGCAAGGCTTTTCCCCTACTCAGACGTTCAGGGTCCTACCTTCCCCTCTCCCCTCTCACACAGCCTCTCCTCTGTACCCTTCTCCCCACCAGTATGCGGTTCCCACCTCCAAATCGAGAATGCCTCCTTTCCTTCTCTTCTCATTGGAATCCTCCCTGGGTCAAGGTCATCTTTCCCTCTGCCTGTGGTCCTCACCGAGGATTCCTACCTTTCCCTACTTAAGTTTCGAGCTCGGGAAGGGCAAGAACCAACCATGTCTGAGTCACTCATCTAAGTCTTTCCTTCAGAGTCTAGTCCTGGGCTCAGGCTGACTCATGGCGGGGGGGCCTCTCTTGTCAAGTCAGCGAAGGAAGCTTTCTAAGAATGCCTTGAGAATTTAGCCGCAAGCAACACCTGTTGTTCTACAAAGGCCCACAAGAGGGCGCCCATGGCCAATGCAACAACCAGTTGATGGTGTCAAGGGCCTGGTAGGGGGCAGTACTTATTGCTTCCTGGTTAAACCATCCTTTAAGTCTGGCCCGAGTTTGGGACAGGGACGAAGGTCAACAATGTGGACTCCATCTTCACACAGACCCTGGGACATAGGCGCTGGAAGAGTCAGTGCCATTATAGTCCGTACCAAAGTGGGAAGGGTGAAGGGCACGTAAGTGGACAGAAGTGTCTGACCTTGAACCCTGGGGGTCCCTGTGCTCCAGGCAAGCCGGCCACACCGGGATTTCCTCTCTTCCCAGCAGGGCCCATGAGGCCAGGGTCCCCATCGTCTCCCTGCTCCCCCTGTAAAGAAAGTAGGCAAAGGAGTGTCTCTTGTGTTTCAGGAAATAGGCAGAAAAAAAAGGGCAGGATGGCTCCCAGCCAGGGTGAACGCTGCGTGTGGGGGCAGGGGGAAGGTGACACTCCAGGATGAAGGTCAGACGGCCTGCGTGTGATGCGGCTGGACAGGGGACAGGAGGAGCTGTGGATCGTGAGAGTGGGGAAGGGGCGGGGCCTCGGAGACCTACACTCCCAGGGCCCCAGGGTGAGACGGCTGCCCACCCCAGAGCATCCCAGGAAACTTCCAGATACCTTGGTTCTGCCCCTTCCCAGTTTCTAGACCCACTCGTCCGTCCCGTGGCCTGCGGAAGTCCCCCTGCACCCCATTCCAAATGGAGGCCCACCTGTGAACTCCCAGCCCTGCTCACCTGCAGTCCTGCTTGCCCATCCCTGCCAGGAAGCCCATCCGGTCCAGCAGCACCCTCGGGGCCTTGTCTCCCCACCACGCCCCGGGGCCCCGGCAGCCCCTGCAGGCCCTGGGGGCACAGAAAAAGCTGGTGAGGGCGTCCAGGGTGGGCAAGGAGGCTGGCAGGGAGCGGCAGCTGCAGTCACTCACCTGGACCCCCCTCCGGCCTGGAGACCCGGCTTTGCCTTGCTTTCCCTTTGGTCCCTGAAAGATCAAGAAAGGGCCACAGGATGGAGGCTGCCTAGTAGAGGTGGGGCCCCAGGGGCTCTGGGAGGAGGTGTTGGGAAGACCGTGGGCCCCTGGGTGAGCATCTCATTCCTGAAGCCTGGGGCGGCCTTGGAACCTCCAGGCTGTCACTGAGCCTGCTCTGGGCCCTGGGGTCCCCTTGCCGAGTCCCCCGGCCCCCCGTGGCAGAGGCTCTGGCTTTGGCAATCTCCTGGTCAGGGCCCCAGCCCATGGCTCCATCTGACCCTTGAAAGTGTGGATACCCCAGAAGGGTGCGGGTGAAGGGCGCTGGCCCAGCCTCAGAGGAGGAGGGCAGAAACTCCTTCCACAGGAGCACCTGTCTCCCTCCCTCTTCCCCCTGACGCCTTCCCTCCA
>CAUYQG010286984.1:0-10978 GCA_963574415.1 Tarsius wallacei | reverse complement strand
GTTCTGTACTTAATACCTTTTTAACTGTCCCCTATAGAGCTGGTCTGGAAGCTGCAAAATCGCTTAGGGATTGAATGGGAATAATTTTACTTCTCCATCACTGATGAATCTCAGCTTGACTGGGTAGGAAATTCTTGGTTGAAAGTGATTATCTTTGTGGACTTTGAATATTGAACTCCAGTCCCTTCTTACTTGTAGTGTTTCTGTTAAGTCTGCTGCTATTCTGATTGATTTTTCCCTGATAGGTATTCTTATCTTTCTCTCTTGCTACCTTTAGGATTTTTTCTTTTGTGCCTACTTTTGTAGGCAAATTACTATGTGTCTTGGGGTTGGTCTTCTCATTTGATGTCCTGTGGGGGTTCTCTGTATCTCTCGTGTTTGGCTGATCACCTCTCTGGTAAGATGGGGAAAGTTTTCTTGGATTACCTCCTGGAATACTTGCTCCATGGTGTTCTCCATTTCCCTTTCTTCTGGGATACCAATCAGGCATAGGTTTGGCCTCTTGATATAATTGCACATCTCTTGTAGGCTTTGTTCTTTTTTTCTGAGTCTTCTTTCTATGTTTTTTACAGATTGGCTAATTCCATGTTCTGGTCTTCAAGTTCTGAGATTCTTTCTTTGGCTACATTAATTCTGCTTTCCATGCTTGTCATCTTGTTATTTATTTCCTGGATGAAATTTTTATTGCCAATATCTCTGTTACAAGTTCTTTCATTGTTGCATCTTGTCTTTCTTGAGTCTAATTCACTCTTTCCACCCATTCCCTAATCCCTGTCACATTCTGGGACCAGTCGTTGGTGATTTCCAATGTTTGGTCTCCAAGGTAGATTTTTCAGAAGTTTTCTCTATGTTACACTTGAAGTTACCTGTGGTTATCCATTGGTTTTTCCTCATTTGTGGCAGATCTCTTTTTTTGTCTTTAGTTATGTTATTCAGTGCCAGTGGAAGAGACTTTCCCTTCTGATGTTTGCTAAACCTTCAATTCTTCCTTGATCCAGGCTCTGGATTTGTTCTATTTTGAAATAGGACTATGCATGGGAAGGTTTGCTCTCTTATAGTTTGGAAAGTCAAATAAGGTAGGGGACAGGGATATAGGATTCAGAAACTACTTGCAAATTACAGTGTTCACTGATTGTGGTATGTGTTCCCTGAGACCTACTCTCCACCACCACTCTATATGATGATACAATGGGTACATATGTGTACCCTCTGGGTCTGAGATACAGTGACAGCAATGGGGAGCAGAGAGTAAAATAGAATGAAATAAGATGGGCAAGAATTCAAAAAAAAAGAAAGAAAAAGAAAAAACACACAGAACAATGGAAGTAGAAACCAAAGCAAAAAACAATTGAACACACACACACACACACACACACACACACACACAGATATATACACACACACCCCAAAACAAACTGGAATAACAACAAAGTGAAACAAAACAATCACCAACAACAACCAAAAACCAAGAAAACTAAACAGACACACACACACACACACACACACACCGAGCACAAAAATAAATGGAGAAGAAAAACAGAAAGACTGGAGGAAGAAAAAGGAACTCAGATTGAACCCTCACACATACATTGACACATACCTTAAACCAAAAATTAAAATAAAAATAAACAGAGAACAAAAGAGTAAAAACAAATCAACAACAGAAAAATTGAAAGATGAGCAATCATTCACACACACACATAAACAGAAAACAACAAACAAAAGAAGAAAGAAACAGAAAAAGAAAAGAAAAATGGGGGAATGCAGATCAAACCCTCACATACACATTCATGCACAAAGGAAAAAACTATTTTAAAAATAGATGAACTAACAAACAGGTAAAAAAATTTAAAAGATTTTGAAAAATTTTTTTAAAAAATCAACCTCTTGTGGCTGGCTCTGTAACTGGTCCTCTAGTCAGCTATCTCCTGCTCCATCCTGCTCTCTCCTCTTTCACTCTCTCCTGTGTCCAGAGCAGGGAAGAAGGAGGGGAAGTGGAGGTGAGTGCGGGCTGCAGTCCTCCCTTCCCACTCACATATAGTCAGAGAGCTCTCCTCTGATGTGGAGGTGTGGGATAGTTGCTTCCCCAGGTATGTACTCACGGTGGGGGGGTGCCCCAGCCAGGCATATCCTGGCATGGAGTTCTCCTATTGTGACTGACATCCAGGCTCTGCCTGGGTTTGTCCCTCTCAGTCGTGGCCCACCTGTGTGGGTCTGATTTTCAGAGGATTGCTGGGGAGGAGGAGGTTTGGGTCAGCCCCAGACTCACCACTGATCTCTTTGGAGTTCTTCCTTGTCCTTTTCTGGCCACACCCTTTGTCTCTTAGCTGGATCAGTGTAAGGGGTGGGGCATCTGGGACTCAGCACTTGTCAGGTCCCTCTGAAGTTTGTGCTTTCAGAATATTACCTCTAGATTATGATCAACCCCCATCAGTCACAGAGATCAGGTCTATTGCTCCGTGGTGACTCAGCCAGAGCACTTTCCTGCCCTGCCTTCAAGATGGTGAAGGGGTGCCTCTCTTGTCCACTCTGGTGGAACTGTGCCTCTGGACTCCCTTTGCAGCCCCTGCTGCTAGTATCCTGCCAGTCACTGAAGTGGTGAGGCTGGAGCCAGCAGTCTCTCCTGCTGCAGTGGTGAGGCAAAGCCTGGGAGAGTAGTCTCTCCCCGTGGTTTCTTCACAGGAAAACTTTTGTCCATTTAAAAAAAAATTTCACTCTGTTTCTGCGACCTGGGAAGAGCCAGGGACCAAACAGAGGAGTTGCAGCACCAGCTGTTGCACCAGGAGGGCCCTGACCACTTGCTCACGAGCCCCCACTTTGTCAGTCTCTCCCTGCATTTTCTTCCCAGGAAGGGTTTTGTTGATAATAAATAAACAAATAAAATAATGGTGTTTGGCTTCTGCTTCCCAGGAATCACTAGGGTCCAAGTCATACAGCTGTGGCACCAGCCGCTGCACCAGGAGAGCCCTGGCTGATAGCTCCCTAGCCCTCACATAGTCAGTCACTCACATGCCCACCCACACACTAGTATGTACACAAAGTTTTCCATACATTCATACCAGGACTCGCATAATCCGACTAGCTTAGCTGCCATCTTCCCAACTTCCACTATTTATTTCAAAGATACCCTTTATGTATTAAATACAAATACATATTGTGAAGTAAATGATATGAATTAATGTTTACATACTTATATATACTGAAGATAAATAGCTTAAGAAAGCAAAAAATTAATTGCTTGTCTCAAAATCTGAAATTCCATTGAAGGAATAATTATATTTTTGACCTGTTTTTGAGCAATTAATGTTAGCCTGGATCTCCTTTGTGATTAAAATGCCAAAAATTTGAGAAGAAAGACATAATTTCGAATTTCCTACTAAATAAAAGTGTATGTTGAATTCAAGTTTGAGACATTTTTTAAAATGAAGAGATATGTGAATGGCTAAAATGTGCCTAAAATTCATATTGAGACTTCACTGTATTATACATGAAAGTTATAGGTTGCTTATATTCTATTTTAACTAACTTAAATCAAGTATTACTAGAACAGTTTCTAAAACCACAACGAATTGAGATAAAATATGATGGGGCAACCCTGGAAAGCAATTCTGAAGTTCTATGAACACTAGATGCTATACATTCTTGCAACACTTGCTTTTTGGCATTAAAGCTTTTCTGTTCATGAAACCACAGTGTGAAATGAACACCATTGCCAGATCATCAAATCTGCTGTCAGCCTCAGGCCATAAAAATATTAACTAGAATTTTTATACTGAATTGCCTACCAGTTACCTTACCTGAAAAGCTGAGCTTTTTCCCACTGAAATCCTTGAGGACACCACCTCTTGGCTCTTTTTTCACAAGGTCTAGACTAAGCAACCTTTCCTGTGGCCCTTCTGTTATGTACCACCTTAGCATTGACTCTTCAAAACATATCACTCATTGGTTTCTTTTGCCCATTCCAGTTCTGGAATGTTATCTTTTTCTCTCTTCTTTCTCTAAATAAGCTTTGTTTGAAAATTAAAAAAAAAAAAAGAAATTACCCAAATGCTGTAAGGAGAAGGAAGGAGGTATGGAAGAAAATCTCTTCCTACCTAAAAGGAAGAGAACTAACATCCCTTATGTACAGATAATTTCATTTTATCCCCATAAAGTAATCACAACATTAATTCTATTATTGGAAGATAGACAGATATACATTGAGCCAGTCATTTATGGTAAAGATTATATAACATTAATAACTATATTCTGCAAAATATATAATTTAGTTGCAATTATTTTGTCTTGGGGGGGTCACACTAGAGAGATACAACAATGAAGTCTAGGAAATGTGTGGGCATTTTATTAAGTTTTTTTTTTAATGGCTAAGGTGAATGTTGAATATACCCTAAGTCTCACAATCAATATTTCCTTCCTCTTGACTTTTCTCGCTTGGACTGCAACAGGGTGAGAATTTTCTGAAATAAGAGAAACCTCTAGGTCCTTCAACCACACCGACAGAATTACATGCTAGTTTAAAAAAATGGCAATATTTTAAAATTTTTTTAAAAGCTAAATCTGCTGTGGTCACAATTTAGTTAATTATTTATTCTCTTCAATAAAAAACCCAAGTCTTCAGTAAAATTACTTCTCTCTGATTATTGAAAACTTAATTTTGTCTTTGAATATATCAGAATAATATCAGAGAAAGAGACTTAAAAATCTTGATTCTCTTTATGTGACCAATAATATCAGCAACATTCCTGATCTCTTTATCCATTGATTACATAAATTTTATAGAGTAAAACATTTGGTTAAAGAAGACCAAATCTCATTTCTTGGGGAAAACTCACAGCTATTTAATATTACTGTTGCTGTGGTGTTGGTTGTAACAATCTATTTAAGCAGGTACATTCAATATTCACCTTAGCTATGAAAAAACAACTTAATAAAAGACCCACAAAAATCCTAGACTTCATTGTTGTATCTCTCTATTGTGACTTCCAAGACAAAATGATTGCAACTAAATTAAATATCAGAATGTGATTATTAATGTTGTGTAACATCTACCATAAATGATTGGTTCAATGTATAGCTGTGGTGCACCCTATAGTAATAGAATTCATGCTGTTGCTACTTTATGAGAATAATATGAAATGATTTGTACATAAGGGGATGCTAGTTCTTCTCTTCCTTAAATCAAACTGTTTTATATTTAACAAAAAAATCAATAGTTTAAAAACAAGTATTCTTTCAATGTAGTTTCAAAGTCTAAATAATTTGGGGGTATGGCACTTTTTTATGGATTATTTTCATGCATTATAGGTCTATTGAGAATTAAACATTAATAGTAACTTATGCAATGATGATAAATATGTAATATGTTCTGTATTTTGAAGAAACCCTGTATAGAAGTCTATGATTGGCAAGAAAGAAAAGAGGAATTACGTTTACAACACATACAAAAAATGGCATCATCATTATAAATTTAATGAAAAAACTCTAGACCATTCTCTTATTTTAACCCATTAGAAATTATGATTTGCTTTGCAAAATATCATTCTTACTGAACTTCACTCTAGCACTAAGTGAATTGCAGGTTCATCTAAGCATTATTAATGCTTAATAAGGAGGGTGTCTGTACTGTGTTCATTGCTGCATTCTAAAAGCAGACTGAAAAGTCAAAGAAAAGATAATAAACCTTTTGTTATTAATGGTGGCTGGAAATTATTTTTGTCATTCTGTTTTGTCTGATTTATAAATTGGATCTTAAAATATGGAACATCTCTACCCATTCAGGCATATTCAACATGAAAATCAGTTAAATTAGTTTGGATTCCTTTGTTTATATTATGCCTCATTCTTTGAAGAATTCACAAGTCCCTTGTAGTATGAATCTGATTAAAGGATGATCTTTCCATATGTTTTTCAATAAAATGCAATGTAAGCTTCCCCTAGCTCCTCCCTTAACTCAAGCTGCATCTGGACTAACAAAATAGCTTAACTCAACTGGTCATTTGGACTGTATAATGTGTTGCATGTATTTTTTGTAACCCAACCAAATAATTTACAATTAATAGACTGATGATTGAGTGGAAATATGGAGTCTATGCTTACACATATTAAAACAAAGAAAATAGAGGTAACATATTATTACCTAAATAATACAGGTAAAGTTTTGAGGAAAGTCCTGAATTATTCAAGAAATCTTTTATTTTCCTTTATAAGAGATACTTAAAATTATGTTGGTATAGCTTTTTAAAAGTTTCAGAAATATGGACATATGAAAGCTATGCTTCCTATAGGGAGCTATTTTTATTGAGTATGCATTTAAATCTAATGTTTGTAATAAGTCAAGAGATGTTAAGACTATACAACCATCAAAGAAACAATATAACATGATGCCTTTCTAATACCTGAAGTTTGAAACCCAAAGTATAAAAAGTATATTTCAGCCATTTTTATAGCACATCTATTGAAAATAACAAATCAACTTTCTCCAATAAAACCTTGAGCTTAAGATCAAACCAGACAGTTTGAGAAGTAAAATATGTTTTAATGTTCTATTAGTTTTAAGTGAAAGCAAAAAGCGTGTATCAGGACTAAGAAAAAAAGAAATATTGCATTAGAAATTAAATGAACATTTTCAAATTTTGCACTGAATTAAAACTTAGAGATCATATATTCAAAGGACTTTGATTTGTTTCTCCTTTAAATTCATCATATCTGTTTTAGCTCAGTGTTATTTCTCTGCCCATTCTTTTCCTCTTCCCTGTGAATGAATTGATAAGAAGAATACTGCCTCTCTGATTAGCCAGCAATAAGCAATGTAGAAACTGATTTAAAGTCTCTACCACTGGAGATGTCAAAACAGATGTTACTTTCCTACAGGATGACAGTGCTGGGCCTGAAATGTCAAACATAATTAAAAATTTTATTTTCAAATGTACTCCACAGTTTATATGTACTGCAAGTATGTCTTACCTTTTGAACTTGTAGAATGCTGTACTCTGCAAAATGGGAGAGAAGAGAGACTTCATTTTAGTTTAGATACCATTTGGGAGTGAAATCATTTCATCAATCGGTACCCAGAGGTTTCCTTCAAGATTTGGCATAAAAAGACTGCCATTTCATTAAAATGTACTGACAACTGAAAGAGCAGACCTAGCAAGACTGAGTTTGCTCATCCTCCTCTGTATGAATATCAAGGTTTCTCCCAGTGGGTTATTCAAATTAGAGAATAAATTAAGGTGTCTTTCTTTTTATGATGATATTACTTATTTCATTCTCTAAAAGGGGAGAGTGTTGGGAGTTGCATGCCACTTAGTCATATGTATTTATTATTTACTAAGTTTCTCTCAAAATCCTTCTCTCAGAAACATGAGTAATAAATTGTCCAGAAAAAAGTTTCTTTGCCTTTTTGACATGGGTTCAAAATGATTTAAAAGTCTAGAACTCACCATATACATCACCACATATATATACATCAGAGAATACTGGGCTAGCTTTGTGCCCTCATGGAGAAAATAAGGAATTCCAAAAGCATGCCTCCACACCCCCAAAGCATAATCTGAGGAGCCCTGACCCTTCCATAACCACAGTCAAGCACCATGCATCCAACCTTGATGTGTTGTTTGTTATTCACTTGTCTATTTCCTTTATTGGAGAATGTTTCATATGGGGTAAGAAAAGGGTCATAGTCATGTGCTTATCTGCTGCAGAGACTTCATGGTACCTTGTTTGTGGACAGCTCTCAGTAAGCATATTTTAAAAATAAATTTAGCTGGAGGCTTGAAAAGCCCTACATAGAAATTCTGCCCCCTAAGAGCAGGACAGCACAGTATAGTGGTTCAGAGCAGCAGTTCTAACACATGACTGCTTGACTGTTGACATTTAATCTCAGTTCTACCACTTACTAACTTGGGACTTTGAATATGTGATGTCACTTCACTCTGCCTCTGTTTCTTTGTATGTAATATGGTTATTGTGAGGATTAAATGAGATAATATGCATAAGATTTTAGAAGAGTGTCTAGCACATGATTAAGCACTTAATAAATACTAGCTACCACCACTATATCCCCCCTTAGTGTGTCAGTGACATGATAACCCAGTGCAAGATTCACCCTGCACCACCAGGGTAATATGCATAAATGTTTAATTTCAAAAGATCTCTAAGCAGTGGAATTTCAGGCTGTGATTATTGTGAACTAAAGAATTTGGAGAGTTACCTGTTGGGAATCGGAGTGGAGTAGCAACCTTCATTATTCTGGCTTACAAAAGTTTGCTAGGGTCTTGAAAGAGTTGTCTTGGGCAAATTTTCTTCTAGTCACTTCTCAAAAAACTAACCCTAGAAATAAATGCTCATCTGATCCTACCTCCCAGTCTTTTTTTTTTCTTCCCTATACATGGATACTGTGCTCCTTCTAGATCTTAATTACCTGGAGATTTAAGCTATTTCTAATTAGTAAGCCAAAATCCATCACGTTTTTTCCCTGATTTTAAATAAAATAGCTCTAGGGTTCCTTTGTTAGGTACATTTGCTGCTGGTTTTCATTAGTCCATTAAGGGAGTTTCCTTCTAAATAGTTACCAAGAGTTTTCGTCAATAATAGACACTGACTCTTATCAAGTGCCTTTTTGATTAATTATCAAATTAATCATGCTTTCACTTCTTAGAGCGGATTGCTGTAGCACACTTCCTAATATCGTGCTACATTTACATTCACAGTAGGAAGGCACCTTGGTAATGATATATATTCAATATACTACTGCATTCTATTTGGTAATATCTTACGATTTTTTTCTCATTAATATTCCCTAGTGAGATTAAAGTTGGGCAGTAGCTTTCTTTCTTGTATTTGCATAGTCAAGTACAGGTAACAATATTATGATGGTTTTTGAAAACAGGTCAGAAGGAAAGGTTTTCTTATTCCTCAGTGCTTACAAGAGGTTTAAATAATATTAGATTTATCTTTCATTAAAGATTTTTAAAGAATTATTTATAAAATCATATCAGTCTAGAAATTCTAAGGTATAGTTTTGGACAATGTTCCCGACTGTTTGCATTTATTGATATATTTTTCATTTCTACCTTTTTCTCAAACCAATCTTGATATTTTTATTTTTATCTTTGTATATCTAACTAACACATTCAAAGTTATTATACTATTGAAAGATTTATCTCAAATACCTTATTTCCTCTTCATCTATGGGTAGGTAAAGGAAAACTAAGAGTATACAAATAAAAAGAGAATACAGCAATATCAATGTCAAGTAAAAATGAATACAATAAGCAGATCACTAACCACTACAGACAGAGTTGCTTTGTGTGTGTGTGTGTGTGTGTGTGTGTGTGTGTGTGTGTGTGTGTGTATGTGTACCTGAGTACATGAATGATTTTTGTTTAGGTACGTTTCTTAGAGAAAACACATAGGTGATATTTTGGGATTTCTTGAATATTTGAGTATTTTTTTAGGTTACCTTTATACATGAATGAAAATATGGCAAATTAAATCTACATTGAGACAATACACTCCACATGTCAGAATGATTAAAATGAAAATAACAGATATTACTAAGGACTACTGAAGATGTGGAGGAACTAGAACTCTCCTGTGTCACTTATGGAAATATACATTGGTACAACCCCTTTGGAAAACTCTAGCATCATCTACCAATATCGACGTAGCAATTCCTCTTCTAGGTGTATATCTACAAAAATGCACACATACGTGTACTAAAACATCACAGTTGAATTATTTGTAATAGCCCAAACCGTAAACAACCCAAATGTACTAAAATGAATAAATTGTAATGTATTCATATGTGGTTTTTTTCAGTTGTCTATGGTTGCATACTCTAAAACTTGAAGACTTAAAACCTCGATTCATTATTTTCTAAAATGCCATGAATTGGTTAGGAGTTTCTTCTACTAGTCTTGTCTGAATTCATTCATGTGGCTATAGTCATCTGACGTGTTACCTGAATCTGCAGGTGCAAGGTAACCTTTTTTGGCACATGGTGCTGGCTGTCACTGGAATACCTCCATTCTCCCACTATTCTGCAGATATTTTCATCTTTAGTAAAGTGGAAATTTGCAGAGTATTGTGGTCAAAAGATTCAAGAGGACAAGAGATGAAATTACATGGACTCTCAGCACTAAACCCTAGAACTTGGATAGTATTGTTTCCATCACAGTTTATGTCAAAGCAATCACGAGGCTAGCCGAAATTCAAAGAGGACACAAAAAAGCATGAATTATTGGGAGGCATCATTATAGCAATCTATCACAACCTGTGAGTGTGTGTGTGTATATATATAATAGCAATGACAATGAATAAATTAATGCTACATGCAAAGACAGGGATGAACCTCACAAACAATACTGAGTGAAAGGAACAAGTCACAAAAGAATACAAACTTCATGTTCCATTTATATAACATAAAAAAATAGGTAAAACAAATACAGGTTGTTAGAGGTCAAGAGAGAGCCCAAGGAATACTACCATAGGGCTATTAATGTTTTATTTCTTCCTGTGCTATAGTTACATGGAAATTTTCACTGTGTGGTAGTTTGTTGATTTTTTAATGCAATTTTCTGTATGTGTGTTATATTCCAATAGATTTTTTAAAACAAAAACAAAGACAAATGAATTTAAAAATCATGCAAGCAAAATTCTTCTTAATTCAGTCCCTCTTTACCTGGGTACTAATTCCATGCCTTTCCTAGAAAGTGAGGTAAAATGGTTACTCACGCCACTGCTCAGGGAATGAGACTCTTGGAGACAGTGCAGCCAAAGACTCTAGAAACCAGAGCAGGGGGACTTTGTCTCCATTCCTCTTCTCTGTTGTTGTTGTTGTTGTTGTTGTTGTTGTTGTTGTTTTGAACTCCTACACCAGGATCAGTTCACTGGCCACCACTGTCTCGTGATGTGGTGATTATTTTTCTCTACTCAGATCCCTTTGTTTACTGCTACTGGTCCTGAGCAAGGTAGTCCT
>CAUYQG010286981.1:0-27521 GCA_963574415.1 Tarsius wallacei | reverse complement strand
GCTTTGGGAGGCTGAGGTGAGTGGATTGCCTGAGCCTGCGGGTTCGAGACCTCTTGGCGAGACCTCATCTCTACAATAAATCAAAAAATCAGCCGGGCATGGTAGCGCGTGCCTGTAGTTCTAGCTACTTGGAAGGCTGAGGCAGAAGGATTGCTGGAGCCCAGCAGGTCGAGGCTGTGGTGGCCGGGAACGTGCCACTGCACTCCGGTCTGGGCGACAGAGTGAGACTCCAACTCAAAAAAAGAACACCAGCCTCAAAGTGTCATGGTGAGGATAACGTCAGATCATGCATTGTATCACGCGTTGGTACTGTCAGGCCAGCGCTGGGAGCGTGGGTGTGGATAGCACAGCTCGGGAGGAGGTGAATGGGCAAGGTGGCAGGACCAGCTTGGAAGTGGGCACACGCATCTTGTGGGTTCAGGAGCCCAAGAGACTCATCCTCAAGTCATCTTGGCTGGTGCTCTTTCCTGCGGTGTTTCCTCTAATGTTCTCCAGCTGCAGCCTGAATGACTTATGGGTGAACAGTGGGCACTGCCCAGGCAGCTGGAGGTTTATAGATGAGAAGCTTTATATCTTTAAAGATTCCCAGAAGTGGGAATGATGATTCTTCTGTTTTCCAGAATGAATAGCCAGAGAAAGGCCTGCACATTTGTGGTATAATAACACACCCGTATTTGGTCTAAATCTCGGGTTCCTGGCACCCAGTACCTAAAACCTTTGGAATTTCCTAAGTGATGGGACATCTTCTGTTTTTCATAATGAGCCCCTTTGTACCTGAGTTTATGCTAATGAGGTGACTCAGGGTGGGGCCTGGTCCAGAGAACCAACCATGTGACTGGAGGATTGGAATTACCAGCCGCACCCTGACCTTAGTCACCAATATCTGCTGATTTAATCACGCCTGTGTAATGAATCTTCCATGAAAGCCCTTAACTGACAGGTCCCAGGGAGCTTCTGAGTTGGTGAACAGTGGAGGTTCTGAGAGGGTGGCATGCCCAGGACAGATATGGAAGATCTGTCCACCTGCCCCTCCACCCCCCAATGCCCTGCCCTAACGCGTCCCTTTCCGTTACGCTGTCCCTGAGTTCTAACCTTTTTTTAATAAACTGATCATCTTAGGTAAACTGCTTTCCTGAGTTCTGTGTGTTCTAGCAGCTTACTGAACCTGAGGTGGGAAGGCTGACCTGCCGTCAGTCGGGCAGGAGGACAGGCAGGGGACCCTGTGTGCAGCTGACCTCTGAAGTGGGGCCAGTTTTGTGGGACTGACTTGTGGGGTCTAACTCTGGGGAGTAAGCCTCAGAATCGAATTGAATTGTAGGACGCCCAGCTGGTGTCGGATGTTCGGAGACTTGCCCCTGGGACAACACGCTTGGTATCAGAAAAGACCGCATGAGACGTGCTATGCAGGTCATTTGGAAGCAGACCACATCTCATCCAGATGTGCGGGTTTCCCCGAGAGCGGACGTCTCATTCCCGGGTTTGCTGGACAAGGCCCTTCCTGGTCACTCAGTTTTGTTGTCTTCCTCCCTCTGTCCCTGTGAAGAAAATCAGCTGCGTGAAAATGATCCTCTGGGCGGAAGTCGGTGCCACGAGGTGCCCAGAGACACCCTCCAATGACCTCTGGCCCACGCCGGCCGCCCCTCCTCCTTGCCGTGACAATAAGCCCACGTCCAGCCAGGGCTCTTTTTGGGAGTGATTAACACGTAACTGTCATAGCGCTGGGGGAGACAGACTGCAGGTCCTGATTATAATTCAGTAGGGGCGAAAGGAAAAGTAATTTTTTATTCTGGTTAAAGCAAGCTCGTAAAACTTCCGTGATGGAGTGGTATGCAGGAGCATAATTAATATATGTCCTAGACATTTGCCTGCAGGATTCAGGGTTCGCAAATGAGTACATCCCTAAAAAGAATGACTGGTGCTATCTTTAAAAAGTCTTTTGTGAGACAGAGACTGAGACAAATAACCTGGGAAATGCAGGGTGATTTGTAGCTTCCAGGGATTGGGGTGGTGGTGAAATGGGTGGTGAATGGCTCTTCCCTCCCAGAGTTGACTGCTGTGGCCTGTTGCATGGAATTTGATTATAATTCCTCTCTGTTTGTTATTTTTGGGTTTAAGCTTGAAGCAGGTTAGAGATCCAGATGTGATTCTTCTTTTCTTTTTAGTTTCTTCAGAGCAGAAACACTGTCTCTCATGTGTTTCCCAGCAGGCCTACGCTCTGGGCAAGACAGCCTCTGAAACCAAACATCTGCGTGCCCAGGAGACCTTTCTAGAAAATCTTAGGTCATTCTGCAGTTTGTTAGGACCCCTTCTGTGGGTCTGTTTCTGTTTTAGCCGCTGGGAATAAGGCATTGAGTGAAGCACAGGCCCCATCCATGAGGAGCTGACAGCCCAGCTGGGAAGACAGACATGACAAGGGACAAGGGAATATGTGATCACATGAGCGCTTTGAAGAAGATTAAAGCAGGAAACAGATGCTCTACCCCTTGACTAAGGTAGGGTAGCCAGGGAGGTGGCATTTGGGCAGAGATTAGTGGTCGTACCTGGGAGAAGAGCATGACTAACAGAGCGAAAGCAGGTGCAAAGGTCCTGGGGTATGTACCTGCCAGGCATGTTTAAGGGCCAGCAAGAAGGGCAGTGTGGCTAGAGCCTAGTGGACAAGGGGGAGAGTGGTCAGAGACGTAATCTGAGAGTGGCAGGGATGCACAGGGGTGAGTGTCCTTGTAGGTCCTTGAAAACGCTCAATCCCATGTGGTAGAGACCTGTTCTTTCTAGTGGCTCTGGAAAGACTAGGTAGCCCAGCTCCTGTGTCCTCTCATGTGCACCCTTATCAGGTGTATGACTTGCAGACTGGGATGTAAGGACTGTAAAACTCTCAGGAAATCTAGAGGTAAATCTCCCCGACCTTAGATTAAGTCATGATTTTTTAGATGTGACATCAAGAGCACAAGCAACATCAGGAAAAATAGATGAACTGCGCCTCATCAAAATTAAAGGCATCTGTGCTTCACAAGATGCTGTCAAGGAAGTGAAAAGAGGACCCACAGGATGGGAAAGAAAAAGCCTGTGCGCCATGTATCTGATACGGGATTTGGGCCTGGAGTCTAGAAGGCACTCTTACAACTCAATAATAAAAAGGCAATTAAAACTGGGCACAGTGGCTCATGCCTGGAATCTTAGCACTTTGGGAGGGCCAGGGTGGAGGACTGCTTGAGCCCAGGAGTTTGAGACCAGCCTGGGCAACATAGCGAGACTCTGTCTTTACAAAAAATCTTTGAGAACTAGCCAGGCGTGGTGGTGCATACCTGCAGTCCCAGCTTCTTGGGAGACTGAGGTGTGAGGATCCTGTGAACCCAGGAGTTCAAGGTTGTAGTGAACTATGATTATGTAGTGCTATTGCACTCCAGCCTGAGGGAGAGAATGAGATCTTATCTCTAAATTAAAAAAAAAACAACAAAAAACGAAACAACACAATTAAAAACAGGCAAAGAGTCTCAGTAGACATTTCTCACCAGAAGATAGACAAATGGCCAACGCATGAACATACATTCAGCATTAGTCAAGTCAGGACCCGGCCTCCTTGCTCAGGTGGTCCCAGCAGCACCTGTCGAAGAGATGATCCTTTCCCCTCTTCATCCTTGGCATCCTTCCTGACAGCCATGGACCATCTTGTGAGGTTTACTCTGGACTCTCCGATCGGTTCCATGGGCCTGTATGTCTGTGTTTATGTCAGTACCCCAGTTTTGATCATGGTCACTTTGTAGTAGGGTTTGAAACCAGGGAGCTTGAATTTTCCTACTTTGTTCCTCTTTGTCGAGATCGTTTTGGCTGTTCAGCGGGTCCCTTGCATTTCTATGTGCTTTTTAGGACCTGCTTGTCAATTTCAGTAAAGAAGCCATCTGGCTAGTGATTAATTTGTAAAAATGATACTTATTATCTTTCTAACTACCAAAGTAATGTATGCTGCTGAAAACCTGGAAGACAGAAAAATCAAACAGAAGGCACGGCTAATTTCTTTTTAATTTATGTCCCTTCAGGCTTCTTCTCTACGTATTTCATTTTTCCTACACAAATTTGGAATCATTCCAGAGTAAGCAAAAGTCTAGGGCCACATTTGGGTTAGTACCTCGGGATAAACTAGAACCGGAATTCTGGTTTCCACAGGGTTAGGGATTGATTTATTTTCCTTTTTAAATGAAGACGCTGAGGTCCAGAGAGGTTGAGTGCGTGGCTCAAGGCCACACAACTGAAACTGGTGGATCTGGGTCTCAAATGCTGGTCCTACACGTCCTTGCCACACTGTGTTTACCTAGGGTTTAGAAAGGCGTGTATATACCAGCAGGCCGGGATTTTAGGGAACACCTGAAAATTCTGCCTACAAAATCGTCTCAAAGTCGTTAACTAAAAATTATAAAAGACATTCGGAACATTGTTAGGAGTCACTTATCTATTGCTGTGGCATCTCTCGGGCTCAGGACTTTGCTGGGTACTCTGGAAGGTAGAAGCAGGCACCATCCCTGGCTTCATCTGAGGGCTGAAGGTGGGGGAGGGGAGAGGCACACGGCAGGAGGTCTGTGGGTGAGCAGGGGGTCTGCAGGGCCTGCTGGGAGGATTGGGGGAGCCTTCTTGGGAGTCAGGCTGGCCAGAGTGGAAGCAGGTGGGGGAGGTCTCTAAAGACCAAAAAGAGGGGTTAGGATGGCTAAGTCTTGTGTCTGTTCACTTATTTTTATCTCTTAAATTTAAATGACATAGTTTGCCAAAAGCAACCAAACCCATACACTCTCACTAAGAGGCCAGAGTAGCGTCCCCAAGGGCCATAGCCACAGGGGTCTCGGTTCTGTGGGAGCCGGTTCAGAGGTCAGGTGCGGGATCAGCCTTTGAAGCCCCCCTGGGTGACATTCCAGGTCTCTTGGTCTGGCGGGGAGAGGGATCTGTAGCCGGGTTCCAAGAAAGCAAGCGTGGTGTGTGGCTTTGTGCTCCTGGTGAGAAGTGGGTGTCTGACTTCAGCCCGGGCTTGGCCGTGGCTGGGTCCTCCCGTCCTCCGCTGGCAATCAGCTTCTCTTGACCTCCCCGCCTCCCCAGCCCTCTGTTCTTGCTTCCTGCCTGGCCATTGCCTCCTTCCCCGAGCTGGAGGACGCCACATGTCTTTGGGCTCACCGGGCTCTCATTTCCCCTCTTTGTGCCTGTCCCTCCCAGCTGGAGGGCAGGGAACAGTAGTCATCTTTGTTTCCACTGCCCTGCAGGCAGATGCTCAGTCATGTCGTTGAGTGGAGATAATACAGAGTTGGATGTCATACTGTCACTCGGCTCTAACCATTGCTGTAAAAGCCCTCATAAAAGGATGGGGCCACACATTCTGGAGCCCGGTGGAGTTAGGGACGGGAGGACCAGGGGGAATGACCGAAGAGCCAGGGGTGGTCGGAGGGAGGTAACGGCATGGGGCAGTGGGCTCTGCCACCCCGCCAAATCCGTGGTTCACGGCTGTGTCACGAGGGAGTGAGGGTGATGGGGTCGGGGTGGCTTGCTGGGTCTCCGCCTTGGCCCTGGGGGTGCTGGGGCCTGGAGGAGGGCAGGTGTCCTCCCAGCTCCTCAGTGCTGCTTCCAGAACCTTTCCTCTCTCCTGCCTCTCCACCCCCAGCCCTGCAGCCCTGAGGCTGTCCTGCCACTGTCTCACCTGATGTCCCTTGTTCAGTCCGCTGGGCTACCCCTTCAGCCCTAGATGCCCCTGGGACAGCGTGTCCCTCCCCGCCCCTTCCCTACATTATTTCTGGTAGCTGCAGCGTCCACAGAGGCACGCCCCTCCTCTCTTCCACTTCCTGTCTTGCCGTACCTGCATGTTCCCGGGCCGTTGCTAAGCCTGCACCTCCTGGGCCCCTCCCCGGGCTCAGTGTCCAGCCTCCCGCTCCCGCTAGTGCCTAGGTCACCATCTCATCCACTGACCCGAGTGGGTCCGTGGCCCCCTCCCTTCCCAGAATTGGGCTCTGGCTCTGTCCCCTCTCCCTCTCCTCCTTGTCACTCTCAGTCCCGCTGCCTGACTCGCTGATGCCCCTCCTGGTCGTTCCCTCTGCCTCCAGCGCTCTCCCCTCAGTGTCCATGCTGTTCACCCCCGCCCCTTCCTATCTCTGCCCAAATGCCACCTTGCCCCAATCCGATTCCCAGTGGTACCACCTCTCTCTCTATCCCCAGACTTCTTATTTTTTAATAGACCTTATTTTTATTTTTTATTCCTTCTTAAAAAAAAAATAGAGACGAGGTCTCATTACGTTGCCTAAGCTGGTCTCAAACTCCTGGGCTCCGGCGGTTCTCCCGCCTTGGCCTTCCAAAGTGCTGGGATTACAGGTGTGAGCCACCATGCCTGGCCAAGAGCAGTTTTTGATTTACAGACAAGTTGCAAAGATTGTTGGTCCTCTACACCCCATTCTCTGTCTTTCCCAGAATGAACGCCTCACGCGGTGCATTTATTAAATGCCATGTGCCGATGCTGATGAGTTCTTGCAACGAAAGCCTGTGCCATCCCCAGGCTCCCTTGGTTTCACCTGATCTCCCCTTGCTGCCTCAGGATTCCTCCAGGACCCCACATTGCATTTAGTCCTGAGGCTCCTTTGGGCTGTGACAGTTTCTCAGCCTTCCTTCGCTTCTGATGACCCTGACTGTCTGAAGGAGTGCTACTCAGATGTTTGTCGACTGTCCCTCTGCCGGGATTTGTCTGATGTTTTCCTTATGATAAGACTGGGGCTATCAGTGTTGGGAGGAGGTTTGCAGAGGTAAAGTGCTGTCTTGTCATGTACTAGGGGCACAGCCACCCACATGACCCCTCACTGTCAGTGTCAGCCCTGGTGCCTGCAGGGGGTGTGTTCGTCAGGATTCTCCGCTGTGTCCTGCCTTACTTTCCTTCCTAACAGTGATCACAGCCAGAAAGTGTGTGTATCACCTGTCTCTTAGTGTCTGATTAGAATGTGATACTCGGCCAGGCATGGTGGCTCATGCCTGTAATCCTAGCACTTTGGGAGGCTGAGGCAGGAGGATCGCTTGAGCCCAGAAATTTGAGACCAGCCTGGACAACATAACAAGACCTCATCTCTTCAAATAAGTAAAAAAAATTAGCCAAGTGTGGTGGCATATGCCTATAGTTCCAGCTACTTTTGAGGCGAAGGATCACCTGAACCAGGGAGGTCGAGGCTGTGGTGGGTCGCGACTATGCCACTGCACTCCAGCCTGGGCGACAGAGTGAAATCCTGACTCAAAAAAAAAAAAAAAAAGAATGTTGGATCCTCAAGGCAAGGTCCCTGTCTTATTTGTTCCCAGAGCCTGGTACATCGCAGGTGCTTAGCGAATTCATTATATATTTATAGCACTCCAGTGCTAGGCAATGAGTGCTGGGTGCTGGGACAAAGCCACAAATAAGATATCATAGTTCTGCCCTCAAAGACCTTCACGTTTCATAGGGGAGGACATTACAAAGGTTTGTTCCCATTGCAAATGTGAACGGGGTTAGACAGGAAGCACTGGGGTGCAGTGAGGGCCATGATGGCCGATGCCATCTGGATGGGCTGGGGTGGTCAGAGGCTGACACGGAAGATGAGACCTCCAAGAGGAGTGAGAGCTGCCCAGGCAGTGAGGGAGGGGTGCGTTCAGGTGAGGGAATGGCACTGCGAGGGCTCCGAGGCAGAGAGAAGCTTGGGCTATTTGGAAGCACCAGTGAGGAAGCAGGGCGCTCAGGTGTGGCTGTGCCGTCAAGAAGTGGACAGAAGTGGGGCGAGAGGGCAGCCTCAGCTCCCGAGTGGTGGGTGGTGGTCCTGCTTCCTTCCTGGAGGAGGAGGCTTGGGAGGGTGATGAGTCCAGTTGGAGATGCCATGGAACACCTGAGCAGGAAGATCGCGGGGGCCATATGCGTAGGGGTTTCTGGGTTAGGGACAGCACTTGAGTTGTGGGTGAGCATGAGGTGGCCTTGAAGGAGAGAGAGAATCAGAAGAGCAGTGTCCGGGTCAGGGGCCAGGAACGTGCCACGTGGCTTCTGGGAGGGGGAGTCAGGGAGGGCCCCCCAAAGGAGACTGCAGGGGGTGTCAGAGAAGAGGGCAGAAAGCTGCAAGCATGGGGGTATGTGGGCCACGGTGGGGGGCAGCTCCCCTGGGAACTGAAGGGGCTTCAGGTACAGCCCCGGGACTCCCAGGCCTGTGCTCTCTCCCTGTGCTGCCCGACCCTCCAGACCCAAGGCTGGAGCAGAGCTGGAAGCATTGTCCACGACCTTTTGGAGATGGCATCGACAAAACCAGAACACGGCAGGGCTGCACACCTCTTTCTTCCCACAGACCTCCCTTTAATTTATTTTTACCTCTATCTTTTGTGGGATTGTGTGTCAGATTTGATACTTTTGAGTTAGTGGGAAAATAGGATATACTTCACAGCAACGTGCTTTGTGGCCAATTTTGTAGGTTGCAGCCGATTCAAAGAGTGACAGAGAACAGTATATTATAGACTCATGCCCTTTTGTTATCTCTGAGAGGGCCCATAAACCACCATTTCCAAGAGGTGATTGGGACCAATTAGATAGTTTTATTAGTTTTGCTTGCACAGAAAAACCATGGACTCTGTCTCATGGATCAAGCCTGTCTTGTTTTGTGGAGTAGACGTGTCAGAAGCAGGACTGGCCACACGGAACTCTGTCCAATGGGAAGCCTGTCTTTCCATCGATATCCTCGCCATGGAGGCAATCTTCTTCTCAAGTATATCGCCTAGTGAGTTGAATGGAAAATGTGTTGAGAAGAGGCTTAAGAGGAAGGCTGGCTTGGAAAAAGGAAAACCCAATTTGCACAAAAACTTGCACAGGAGTGTTCATATTAGCACTATTCACCACAGCCAAAAAGTGGTAATAGCCCGGATGTCCAAGGATGAATGGATGGGTCCACACAAGGGGGTCCACCCGTACAGCCGATGAGGATTTGGCCACAGGAAGGAATGTCGTGCTTAGACACAGATGAACCTTGAGGACACGCTGCTAAGTGACAGCAGCCAGACGAAGAAGGTCACATATTGTCTGATTCCATTTATATGAAATGTCCAGGAAGGCTAAATCCACAGGGACTGACAGTAGATTAGTGGCTGGGGGAGGGGCTGGGGGAAGGGAGAAATGGGGAGCACCTGCTAGTGGGTATGGCAACAGGTTTCTTTTTGGGGTGATGAAAATGTTCTAAAATTGGTTATGGTGATGGCTGTACAACTTTGTGAATATACCGAAAGCCACTGAATCATGCAGTTTGAAAGGATGAATGATGTGGTGTGTGAATTCTATCTCAGTAAGGGAGTGTATGAAATGCTGCAGAGAGCAGGTGCCCCGAGCCCGTCAGTAACAACTGTGTGAAACCCTCTTGGCTACAGCTTGAAGCTTAGGGTGACCTGAGACTTACGAGACTGGAGGGAGAGACATTTTATAGCCCACCTTTACTGTCCTGGGGGCCACAGGAGGGAGTACAGTATTACTAACACCCCCCTTTTTTTTTGAGACGGATCTCATTCTGTTGCTTAGGCTGGAGTGCAGTGGCACGATCATAACTCACTGTAACCTTGAACTCCTAGGCTCAAGCGATTCTCCTGCCTCAGCCTCCTGAGTAGTTGGGACTACAGGTGTGCGTCACCATATCCAGCTAAGTTTTTAAAAATTTTTTGTAGAGATGGAGTCTCACTATGTTGCCCAGGCTAGTCTCCAAATCCTGACCTTAAGCGATCCTTCTGCCTTGGCCTCCCAGAATACTGGGATTACAGGTGTGAGCCACCATACCCGGCCAACATTAGTTATTTCACACCCTTCCCCATACCAAAGTGAACAGGTAAACCTCCCCTTTCCTGGAAGTTTCCCACCTTGCCCAAGTTCCCAGCTGGGAAGAGGCTCAGGTTCACCAAAGCAACGGCCCACCGCCAGGGTTCCCTTGAGAATTCCCTGGGAGGTCAGGCACCCTGGGGTGGCTGCAAAGGCGGGGTGTGCTGGTGCCTCCTCCCCTCCTGCCCTGCCCACAGGCCGAGAGGGCCTTGTCCTCCTCTCCGGCTCTTCAGGCCCTTGTCTGGCCGCCGTCACGTGCTGTGCAGCTTCCTGGCCCTGCTCTGGCTGTGGTCATGGCTGTGTTGGAGCGGCGCTGGCGTCCCAAGGCTCTGATGCCTGCCTCTCCCGCAGGTTCTTCTTGACTGGATCAATGACGTGCTGGTGGAGGAGCGGATCATTGTGAAGCAGCTAGAGGAGGACCTGTACGACGGCCAGGTGCTGCAGAAGCTCTTGGGTGAGTCGGGGCGGGGACAGCCTTCATCCCCCTGCAGAGGACTGGGGCTGCACCCCGTGATTCTTCACGTGGGACGTCGGCCCTGTGTCCCGGGAATAGAGTTAAAGCCGCAGCACACACTGCCTGGGGGTGTCTCCCAGGCTCTGCACTGTGACTTCAGGGTCTTCTGTCCCCTCGTGGTTTCCCTGGTGGGTGTTCTGGTACACAACTTCCGGAACTGCCTGCAGCTCCTGTGCTGTTGGGTGCTCCTGCCCAGGGGAGCTCAGAGACAGGGCCAGAGCAGGGAGCCCTTTCCTCCGGGGCCAGCAGTTCTCCCTGCCCGCTTTGTCCCCACTGCTGGCCTTGCCCTCCATCTGACTGTGAGCACCTTCATCTCGAGAGGGGAGGCGGTGGGAGGGGAGTGTGTCCCTAGCAGATATTTTGTGAGTAAATGTGTCACCTAATACATCATATAACTCACTTTTCCTCACAAGGGGCGAGTTTTATTGTCTGCATTTGCTGGCTGAGGGCAGTTTAGCCATCTTCCCAGGACTGATGGATGGATAGACTGATAGGTAGATACACTAGTTATCTATTCATTAAATGCTTGATGAGTCCCGAGCGCCTGGTGCTAGGGATATGGGACCTTCAAAACAGACATCGTCTTTATCCTCATGAACTTACAGTCTGTCTGAGAAGATGAACATCTGTAAATAGTTACAGTTACTGTTCAATTCAGGTGTGGCAAGGGCCTTGAGAAAAGCTGCAAGTTCTGAGAAGAGGGGCCCTGACCTGGCCTGGGGGCGGGGCAGCCTTGCTGGCTCACGCGGAAGAATGGGGGAGGGGTCCTCAGGCAAAGAACGGGGGAAAAAGCAGAGTTCTCGGATGCGGAATGAAAATAATTTTAACATGAATAACCTCTTTTTTAAATTTAAATTTTAAATATGTGGGGTACAATTCAGGGTTAGGTATACAAATGTTCATTATACAGGTACGCTTGTTCCCTTGTTGATGAGGTGTGCCCTCCCCCCACCCCCCACAGTTTCCCACTACTGCCAATCCCTTTCTTACAGTATTACGATAGCTGTTCAAATGAATAACCTCCTGTAGTAGGTTCTCACTGTGCCTGGCACTGTTGTGTCTAGTTGTCACAATGGCCCTAGGAGGCAGTACTGCCATCACCCTTTGACAGGGGAGGATGTTGGGGCCCAGGGTCTCTTAGCTAATGGCAGGGCATCCTGAACCCTGCAGTGGGGTGCCTCTCTCGCCTGTTTATTGAGCGCTCCCAGGTGCAGGTCCTGTGTTAAACACCCCACCTACACTTGGTTCTCACAACAAACTGAGGGTGGGCTGAGTGATCAGATGTCCCCAGCTGTCCTCAAAAATTTTGCTTTGATCTAGGACCCAACCATGTATTACATTTGTCATATTCTTGTAGGATTCTTTCATCTAGAACCCCTGTTCTTTTGTTCTATCTTTCTATGTTTCATGACAGTTTTGAAGGGTCCAGGCCTCTAGTCCTATAGAATATCTTACAATCTGGATTTGTCCCATTGTCTTCTCACGATTAGATACAGGTCAGACATTTTTGGTGAGCACATGACAGAGTTGCCCAAGTGTCCTCCCATCAGGAGGCGCACAGACGCCAGACTGTCTGCTCTTGACGGCGCTGAAAGCTTGGGCACTTGGTCAAGGTGGTGGCCAACAGGCCTCTCCACTGTCAAGGTACTTCTTTCCTTTTTTGGGGCGGGGGGTTTGGAGTCTCACTCCGTCGCCCAGACTGGAGTGCAGTGGCACACTCCCGGCCACCGCAGCCTCGCCCTGCTGGGCTCCGGCGATCCTTCCACCTCAGCCTTCCAAGTAGCCGGAACTATAGGCATGCGCTACCACGCCCAGCTAATTTTTGATTTATTGTAGAGATGAGGTCTTGCCAAGCTGCCCAGGCGGGTTTCGAACCCGTGGGCTCAGGAAATCCACTTGCCTTGGCCTCCCAAAGTACTGGGATTACAGGCTGAGCCGCAGAGCCCGGCCACTTCTTTCCTCTTTAATGAGTAAGTGGTTCCTGGGAGGGGGAGACTTTGAGACTTCAGGGTGGTCCTGTTCACCCACCATGTTCTCCCTGATTTTGGCATACACTGATAATCATTCCCCAAATTAGCTGTTACACTGGGGGTTACAAAATAGTGATTTCTTTGTGTTTATTCTCATTGGCTAGCTGCACTTACTTCTGTTCATAATAGCTTTCCTTCCTCTCTCTTTTCCATTTATTTTTTTGAACATCCCTATGAATTGATAGATCTTTTATTTTACAAAGGGAAATGGTAATTAGATATCAAAATTTGGGCACTAGGGGTGCTTGTCGCTACTGGGGTATCATTACTTCTAGGTTTTTACAGTCAAGAAAGCTAGTAAATACATTTTTTGAAAAAAATCATGAGTTCACACTGTTATTTCTAATTCCAGTTCAACGCAACAGATTTCTTCCTTTCCAGTTACTGTTCTGTATCTCTAGGGGAACCTTTGTTTCCAAAAACTTATATTTACCAGTTGCTCTATCTATAGCACACAAAAGTAGTCTCAGAATTACCATCCCAATTCCTTTATCAACTACATACGTGCTAAGTAAAGTATAAGATTTCATAGCCATTATCTTTTGTCTATAAAGTATATCCACAAGGGTCTATAGTCAGAGTTCTATGCTCTGAAGTTTCTTGAATTAATTATTTTCTTTTTGTGTGGTCAGTCTTGCCATTCATTTGATTTACAATTAGATTGATTTGTTTCCGTTTGTATTTAGTTTGGGGACATGTTTTTTCACTTAATATTTTAAATTTAATTTTATTTAATATTATTAATTTAAAAAAGATAAAGCATGTACATTGTTCAAACGTCAAAACTATGAAAATAGCAAACCCCTAAATGTCTCATTGCTAGCTCTTCCCCCTACACACTCCCAGGTCATCCTTTTCAATGGATTCTGGTTTATATTGTGTTTCTCTGCAAAAAATGTGCACACACACACACACACACACACACACACATTTTCCTTTCTTACTTACACGAAAGGTGACTTATTCTATGTATTCTTTTACACGACTTGCTTTTATCACTTCATAATATGTTCTGCAACTCATTCAGTAGAGGGAAACATCCTGTTTCTTGATAGCTCCATAGAACTTCACGGAGTGAATGTTCCTTCGTTTATTTACCCAGTCTTCTAGGTGTGGCATTTGTGTTGTTTCTAATATTTTCCTACTACCAATAATGTTACAGTGAATAACCTTGTATTTACTAGAACTGTTGACTTCAAAGCTAAGGAGTTGTTTCCTTGAGTTGGCCCCTTGGAGAGGAAGGAATTCACAAATGGTGGGAGCCTTCACCTCTGGCCTCCCCAGATCTGCTGCTCCTCGTTTGGCCTTTTCTGTAGCCACTTACTCTCTTTCTTGGACTCTCTCCATCAATGTGTAAACATGCTGTAATATTTCCATTAAAAAAATACTCCCCCCTCCACCGCAACACTCCAATTTCTCTGTGTCACTCAAATGCTTTGATCATTCGAGTTGGTACCTGGGGGGTTATTGGTGATCGCAGTTGTGGTACAGTGGTGGGGGTAACATCCTGATTGGGGAGGGTCAGGAGACAGTGAACTGTGCATTGGAAGTGCCTGATTGAGAGAGAGAGAGAGAGAGAGAGGAGAGGCTGTGGTTTGATTTCCCCTTTGCATGTCTGTGAGCTGGGGTCTGTCTGAGCTCCTCACCGAAATAATGTGTGCCGGGCACTTAGCACAGTGCCTGGCACTGGTATGCAGTCAATAAACAAGTGGGAGTTAGAAAAAAGACACCAAATAAAATGCAAAGAGCAGGACTGTTGAGTGTCTGGCTCCCTGCCAGCCCCACCCCCAACCTCCCCGTGCCCCTCGGTGACTGGCATGTGATAAATATTTTTTGATTAAGTCGGTGAAAAGGCCCGCAGTTTCATTACCTATAAAGATTGTGAGCTCCTTTTGCAGGAAATGAAACAGGAACAGATAGATGAGTATTTGTCTGGATTTGTTGGACCTCAGTACCGTCCACAGAGCCCAGAAGGGATCAGGTGTTTGCTGAGCAGTCTTTCAGTTCTCATAAAGCTCTGATATGTTTTGGGGGCCCCCAAGATGCCTGTGACAGTGGTCTCAAGGACTTGGTGTCTCTCCTTTGTAAACCAAAAATAAAACCCTAAGCCTCCTGGCCAACTGAATGGATTGGCTTAGCCAAGGAATACCCAGAGAAACCTGAAAATCTGCATTCATAAAGGAGGTGGCTCTGCCCCGGTACACCCCCTCCCTTTTGGAGTTTGGGTACAGCTGACCAGCGTTAACATTCAAACAGAAATCATAAGACTGACCAAACAGATTGTGACAATAAGACACCAAATGCCAACCTGACTGGACAGCATCACATGACAGAGAGCAGAACCTGGAGGAAATCAAAATAGTTTATCCCCAAATATATTTCTTCGGCATATTTTCAAATGACCCTGCAAAACCATCTTTTGTGGGGAAAATTTTGCATCTGCAGAGTATCTCCATTAATTCAGCCAGGCCTTTCAGGGATCTAGGAGAGATTAGCTAAAGTCTGACACCTTTTAAGTTCCAAAAAGAGACATTTGCCATCTATTCCCTCTGAACCTTCTGCTTAGAGTCTCATCTACATAACAAGAGCCTTGGCTTCCCTTACTTTAACTCAAGCATTTCTTTCTGCTGACTTCAGCTCTTGAACCTAACTCTTTCAACCAGTTGTCACTCAGAAAGTCTTTGAATCCACCTGTGCCCTGTAAGCCCCACCCCCTTTGCAGGCCAAACCAATGTATACCTTACATGTATTGATTTATATCTTTGCCTGTGACTTCTGTCTCCCTTAAATGTATAAAGCCAAGCTGTAACCCAACTGTTTCAAGAATGCTTTCTCAGGACTTCCTTAAGAATGTTCTCAGAACCAAGGTCATATTGGCTTAGAATAAACCTCTTTAAGTATTTGACAGGGTTTGGCTTTTTCATCAATACCTTGTATGTGAGGATAGCACACCTCTTAACGGTCAACAGTAAGTTCCACCCACGCCATCCCCAGCATCGGGTGGGGTCCACCGATCTGCTCTCTGGAGTTTCCTTTTCTATTCAACCTCCTCCCCTCCTTTGATGGATCCCATAGGCAAGCCCTGTGTTGGCGGAAGGGTTTCATTACCATACGGCCCCGGAGAGCCACTCTTTTGGGGCAGGATCAATGACTGGGGTGGTTCGTGTCTTCCTCCACAGTTGCAACAGAGGGGTGACTGTTGCAGGTGACAGGAGAACTGGGCAGAGGCTGCAGCAGAGAACTAGGGGAAGATGCTGTCCAGGATAGAGAAATACTGAGGAGATGCAGACAGGAGGGACCCCCCCCTGGGGGGGGGCGGCTGGGGCAGGAGAGGAGCTCCTGGCTAGGGAGGCATGGCCCAGGAAACACAAGCATGGAGCATCTGCAGCTGCACATTTTCCTCTGACCCGGGGTGCCTCTCAGCAGGGTTTGCACATGGGGCTTTTGCATACCAGCTCTTGGAGGGAAACCTGCTGGGCTTTTCAGGGTGCGGGGACCGTATCACATAATTTCTCTGAAGGACAGAGTGGTTTTTGGACCACACATTGTTTTGTCTTTATTCCACTGGACCTCGAAAAGTACATTTGTAGGGTAACATGTTTGTATTTATTTTTGTTCATGTGTTCATTCATTCATTTGTCTGACGAACAAATGTTCCTTGGTGTACTGTGTGCCAGGGTGGGTCTCAGTTCTAGAGACACAGTGGAGGGCCCCCACCCACCCCTGCCCACCTACCCCAGTCCATTCTAGCAGAGGAAAGAAAAATATTATGGCTGAAGCTGTTCAACCTGAAACATAAATAGATGCCTTAAGAGAGTGACAAATGTTAGGAAGAAAATGATAGAGGGCTATAGGGAGAAAGCAGGGGGGTGGAGATGGAGGGCGGGGTGGTCCAGGGCAGCCCCTCTGGGGAAGCAACGTCCAGAAGACATCTACACAGTGAGTGGGAAGGATGTTCCCGGCCAAGTCTCTGAAGTGAGGAAGAGCCTGGTGTGTCAGAGAAGCGGTGAATGGAGGCGAGGGCAGGGCAGGGGCGGCAGTGCAGGAAGGGAAGAGTCATAAGATAAGGCTGGGGAAATGGGGCCCGATCATGTTCAGCCCTGCAAGACAAAGGCTTTTATTCCTAGTGACAGGAAGCCACTGGAGGTTTTGAGTAAGGCTGTGGCACTATCAGAGTTAGAGTTTTAAAAGGTCGCTTGGGCTTCTGGGTGCAGGATGGATGGGGAGGAGGGTCAGGAGTTAAAGCTGAGAGATCGCTCAGGATGCTGTTGCTGCAGCCCAGGCATCTGATGAGGCGGCTTGGTCCAGTGTGGAGGGAAGACATGGGGAGGTGGGGTTTTTTTGCTTTTCTTTTTGCTTTTTGTTTTGGTTTTTTTTTGAGTTGGATTCTCACTCGGTCGCCCAGACTGGAGTGCGGTGGCACGCTCCCGGCCACTGCAGCCTTGACCTGCTGGCTCCAGTGATCCTTCCACCTCAGCCTTCCAAGTAGCTGGAACTACTTGGCACACGCCACCACACCTGGCTAATTTTTTGACTTATTGTAGAGACGAGGTCTTGCCAAGTTGCCCAGGTGGGTCTCGAACTTGCAGGTTCAGGCAATCCACTCGCTTCGGCCTCCCAAAGTGCTGGGATTACAGGCCACCAAGCCCAGCCGGGAGGTGTTTTGATAGTTCAGGCTGCCAGAAGAATCAAGACTGATGGCCGTGTTTATAGCTTGGGTGGCAGGTGAATGAGGAAGACCTTGGAGGAGGTTGGGAGTTGGGGGAGGAGGAATTTGGTGTTGCATGTACTGAGGCTGAGGTGCCGGCCCTGCCAGGGGCCAGGTCACAGTGCATACGTGGAGCCCGGCATGGGACTGGATGGCTTCACCTGGAGAGGGTGTTTTAACTTGCTATTTGGCTGAATGCCAAGTGGTCAGGAATCAGTATCTATATTTGGATAAGGTGAGAATCCCTATCTTAGAGTGAGCTTCCATGGTAAAAGAATAAATCTGATATGTTAGTCAAGATTGTTTCATAATGATCACAATTTTATTATAAAAATTACACCGCAGTGTCAATATAGTCATTCTCAACACTGTCAGGTGCTGGTTGCCCTTGAGGACTTCAAACCAGATGTTTGTGATGATAGACGCTCACTCCTGGTGGTGAAGCTTCTTCTGGGCTGTCAGTTTTTCTCTCTCTCTGAGAACGACTGATCATAGTAGAGACTTACTCCTTCTCTTGGACTTGATGATTTGGCTGTTGGTGACAATAATCCCTTAATGAAGCAGTACCTTCAATTGGTGATTTGCTCACTGTCTGAAGCAGATATTTTCCAATATTTTCAGAAGCAAACTTGAGTGTTGTGATCACTTACCTTTTTTATTTATGATTCTTTTGCCCACACCTGTGGCTTCTCCCACCCGATTGCTTGAAACAGTGTGTCCCTGAGCCTTATACCTAGCAATGTGACTATGGAACTGGCCCTCAGGAACATAGAACACAGGACTGGCACTGAATTTGCATCTGCATCTCAACCATGGTTGCCTGTAAACAATGCCAGTGCCTTCCGTGGAGCAGAATGATGGGCCTCTTTAGAGTAAGCATCCTTCCCTCTCAAGGCACATCCTTTTGGTTCCCTCTTCAGTTAGCCCCAGCAAATGTGGCACTTCCCCTGAAGCTGCTGCAATTGTTAGTGAGTCCTGCTACATCAGTTTTGTTATTTGTAAGATATAGCATGAAGCTTGCTTTGGCTCAAGCAGCCTGTGTATCACAGAGCTGTTCATCTCACTTTTCTGTCTTGCATACGTACTTGAGAAGGCAATTCTAAAATCTCTAGTATGTCAAGTGGCTTGACCTATCACTTTTCTTGACTGAAATAAAGAACAGCAGAGGAAACTATTCAGATATGAACAGAACATAAAAATGTCTTGCCCAGTTGTGTGAATGGTGTTACACTGACAAGATGAAAAATAACCTATGTTATCACATGATCCTTGAGCCCAGGGACACCAGGAATGACAGTTATGCAGGTATTCAGCTCTCTGGCCTTCCAAAGGCAGAAACCAAAACCAAATAGGAGAGTTTGGCTGAATGCCAAGGCCAAAGCCCACTTCTGAGCATCTGCAGTAGAGAGGAAGTCTGAGAACTGGACCCGGGCTCTCAGCCATTAGTGGTCAGGAAGAGGAATTTCCAGCAAAGGAGTCTGATGGGGATTGGCTGTGAAGGAGGGGGACCCAGAAGAGTGTTGGATTTGAGCGGGATAGAGGAGAAGGTGTTTCAAGGAGGTGGGAGTGAGTGAGAGGATAGAGGACAGACCTCTGGATTTGGCCATGTGGAGATTGCCGGTGGGGGATGGGGGGTGTTGCCAACAGGACACCAGATGAGTCCCTTTTCTTGAGGGATTCTGGAAGCAGCTGCCGGGTTCTCTGCCACATGACTGGTTTCTGTGAGTGGAGCTCTTTTGTGTTTGCAGGGCTACTCTCAAGGCAGACTGTGTATAGCCAGAGTGAGGGTGCCCGTGCTGGGCTGCTGAGGGAGCTCCCAGGCTAGCTGTTGTCCTGCTGCTAATTCATGGGCACACCCTTTCCTTGCAAAAGCCAGGCCCTTCCTTGTATATGTTCACAGCTCCACATTTGGCCATCACTCAGGGTCACTCGCTGCACGTGAGAATCTGCCCACCTTTGTCTGCCTCTTTCTCTGTCATCTTTCAGGAAGATGGAGATCCTGACCATAACAAATCCCTGAGCTGTGCTCCTGCGGCACCCACCGCCCCGCCCCAGTGGGCACAGCGATGACTGGTAATGCTAGTGGCCAACTACTGTATTCTCTGCCTCACGGAGAGTCACCAAAGACCCAGACTAAGGCAGCACCTGGACACAGCCAGTCTCCTTGGGTTGTTATGGGCTCAACTGTGTTCCCTCCTAATTTGTATGTTGATGTCCTAACCCCCACCCCTTGGAATGTGACCATATTTGGAGATAGGTCCCTTAAGAGGTAATTAAGTTAAAATGAGGTCAATGAATGAACACTAATCCAATGTTTGGAGAAAAGGAGATTAGGATACAGACACACACAGAGGGGAGACCCTGTGAGGACTCAGGGAGAAGGCGACATCAACAAGCCAGGGAGAGAGATCCCAGGAGGAACCGTCCTGCTAACACCTTGATCTTGAACTTCTAGTCACCAGGACTGTGAGACAACACATTTCAGTTAAGCCACCCAGCCTGTGGTGCTTTGCTGCAGCAGCCTCAGTGAGTAATACAGTTTCCTTCCCTTCTCTGTCAACTGCTTCTCCTCTACCACATTGAACATGTGGCCACGTTCAATCCGCAGGGCTGTCTGGGGGCAGGCCACAGTCAGGGCATGCCAGGCTCCCCAACTCTCCTAGAAGGCAAGGCTCTCAGATCACCCAGCTCTCTGTAATCTCATCTCCCCCCTTCCTTCTCCAAGGGCCCCTGCTCTGCCCTGTCCCCGGTTGTTGAACACCTGGGAACCTGCTTGCTGTGTATTTTCTGGGCGTTCATACAGACAGCTGCGCTTTATTCAGCTAGGAGCTATTAAACACAGATGGAGGGAAATCAAATGTATAAACGGGAATCATTTCCATTCCCCTACAGGATGTTTTGTTGCAGTTTGTTTTTCCTCTTGCACTCACCACCACACAATCGGACATTGTTTATGTTTGTCTATCTCCTCACTTGAGACCTCTCTTATCTGAGCCGTAGCCAGCACCTAGGACAGGGCCTGTTGCTACCTGTTTGTGAGCAAGGGAATGAATGAATGAGTTTCTCAAGACCAGCTGGCTTTGCTTTATGATTATATCATCCTGGAGGGGATACCAAAGCTGTTTGTTATTCTAATTAAGGGTGGGAGGCCATGGAGAGGGGATAATGTTGACGTCACAGGGTCCTCCAGCTCAAATGCTTTAAACAGAACTTGGTGCCAGGAGTCACTTGCACCAGGAAACCCCGTGTGTGACTGGCCTGGATCGATGCTTTTATGATCGCCCTTCCATGCCAGCGTGGCCAACAGCAGCTCTGAACCGGAGGTTCTGTGCTGAGTGCTTTGTAGTCATCCTCCCAGGGAATTATGTCGTGGTGTTCTGTGATGTTGCTGTTGCTGCTTTGCAGAGGAGATATGTCAGGAAACACCTGAGTCTTAGATTCTAAGACCAGGAGGGAGACCTGGTGGTCCTCCCTGCTCTGTTGCCCTTTAATAGGTGTGGGGTCAAGTGCCGTGGCTGGTGTCTGCGGGCACCTACTGCTTACAAAGGGGAATTGGAGGTGCATGGCCCAGCTGGGCTCTGTCTCTGTAATTGAATCTTGAGTAAAGGTGACAGCTATTGTCCGCGCTCCTCTGGGTGGCTTCCTGCTCACTCTTGGTAATAAAACAGTCTTGAGTTCTGTGAATTGCTAATCAAACTTCTCACAGCGGTGTCAGAATGTGAGTGAAACAAGAACAGGAGTCTCAGATGTGCAGGCAGGCAGAAACAGCTCCTAAGACCTTTTTCATTATCTGTATCAGAATCGTCTCCCTCCTGGGATCCACTGGGACAGTCCTCTCACGTCCTAACCGCCACTCTATTCCTCCCAGGTAACCTCCTCACCTCCCAAGCAAACCTTGGATTATTTTTTCCCATTTTATGTGCATACAATGTCCCCAGGTATGACACCCAGTTTTACCCTTCACTCGTCCTCGCTTTTCATTCTGGAATCATTTTCCAAGGAATGTGAGCCACCTGAAAGTTCAGAGTTCTGTGGTTCAACATCTCGTGATGCCCCCATTGCGTCGTGGTCATCTGCCCCACCTTGGGGGACCTCCTTGCAGCTGGTTCACTGGCGGCCCTGAGGTCCTCCAGCGTTTTCTGACCCCTCTGCCCTTTGCTCCTGTCCTTCTCCTTGCAGAAAAACTGGCAGGCTGCAAGCTGAACGTGGCTGAGGTGACGCAGTCCGAAATAGGGCAGAAACAGAAGCTGCAGACAGTCCTGGAAGCGGTGCATGACCTGCTGCGGCCCCATGGCTGGGCGCTCCGGTGGACCGTGGACTGTGAGTCCCACGCTGTGGGCTGGGGGCGGGAGGCGCGTGTGGACGGCGCCCGTCCTTCCGACATTCATCATCAACATTTGTCATGGACATGCATCATCGCATCTGGCCTTGCATTTTCAAAATTGGCTCACCCTCCTGCCTGAGAGGCCCCGTTACAGGGGAGAAAGGCAGGACAGGGGAAAGGTTAGGGAGCTCATGGAAAAGGGGCAAAGACACGCTGCGATGCCCTGTTCTTCCCATGCTGGAGTAGAGGGGAGTGGGTCAGGGAGAGTTCAAGAGGCAGAAGAAGCCTCTCTCTCGTGGGCCCTGAAACAACCCCCATTCTGATGGCAGCAACACCAAGTGAGCTGTCTGACTGAATGTGTCACAGAGCGGGCTGGTATTAAGAAATGCAACATCACGATATTTCTAGCCAAGACAGGAACCCGGAAGGTGAAACACTTATTCAGGAGAAGTTGGAAAGATCTCCTCTGTCCTGTCTGCCCCTCCCTCACCTCCTTACCGTCAAAGTGGATGTCAGAATGTAGCTTCAGAGCTCTCTCTGCGGGGCCTGGGGCCTCTGTGGTTTGTGAGACAAACCCCGGGCTGTGCGGGGGAGACCCTGGAGCTTGGCCCTGCACCGGGTCTCTTGACCTTGAGACCTTGCTGGGGATGTGGTGGGTGGGGAATCGGATGCCTTGTAAGCTGTAAAGCCCATCACAGCCATGGTGATTACAACCAAACCTTAGTCCACGTGCTGAGGAAGGGATAGGACTGACTTGGCAGGACAGGAGTTAACATCTGACGTCTCCAGAGCCACATTTGCCCTTGACAGCCTACCCTTGTTGGGATGGGATTGCATAGAGGGAGAACTTTTTAGTGCCAAAGATAATAACGTACATTATTGTGATGGATAAGTGGCTGTGACCTGTTTTTCATGATCTTTTCCCTTCAGTTGTGCTAATTTTACTATTCTGCTCACTCCCTCTCCTTATCACCACCCAATTTATGGCTTTCAAAAACACTGTGCTTTTAAAAGTGGTTGCACGCGTCACCTTAGGCCAACAGGAAAGAAAAAAACCAGCAACTGGAAATAAATTTGCCCGGGATGTTCGTCAGCATTCTTAATTTTTCCATGGTTCGTTCTGTCCTGGCCTCACCGAGGTCTTGTTTGGACACGGCATCTTTGTGGCCTTTGGGGAGTGGGCGCGGGGCTCCTTTGTAACCTGACCTAAAGCATCTCCCTTCTTCCTCCCTTGCCCGAAGCAATCCACGGGAAGAACCTGGTGGCCATCCTCCACCTGCTGGTCTCCCTGGCCATGCACTTCCGGGCCCCGATCCGCCTTCCCGAGCACGTCTCTGTGCAGGTGGTGGTCGTGCGGGTGAGTACAACCCTGGGGTCGGCTCGCCCGTGACTCTGCCGAGAGGCAGCATCTTACCCCTCCTGCCGTTCCCCTGTCCCCCTCCTCTCCCCCCACGAGGCTACCTTCTCTTTTTCCCTTTTGACAGAATGTATGTCTCACCCTGGTTTCGAGATAAATGATTGGAGCGGGAACAATGGCATTGATTTGATGAGAGGCAGAAGCGGAGGCATGAGGGTGTTGAGATTTAATTTTCCACATTTTTGAAAAGAACATTCATTTCTCTCTAAAGCCAACTGGTTGGAATTCAATCCCCTTGAATGCGCTTATTACTCATTGGAGGAGGTTGGGACCAGCAGTATGAAATAGATACCCAAATTAAAACTTCTCTGCATTTGCTGGGTATTATACCCATCACTCCCATCATCTCCCTTTTTTAGGTTCGTTTCTCTTGATTCACTTGGAGAAAGGAAACCAGGACCCCAGGCCTTGTAACGGAGGTGGAGGTGGAATTACCTTTCTCTTGCCGTGTCCCTTGCATTTAAGTGGACGGTCTGTGCCCAGGGTTTGTGCGTGCAGTTCTGTTCAGTAAACATGTACTGAGCACCACTCAGCACCAAGCACTCTGCTAGGCTGCTGGGGGTATGGAATGAGGAAAACACACTCAGGGTCTGAAAGAGCGACTACATGTGCCAGAGCGCTGAGGTTACGCTCCAAACCTGGATGTCTCGAGTGTTTGTGTTACTTAAGACATCCGGCTCTGCTCTCTTCTCTGGTTTTTAAATGTGTCAGTCCTGTGGTCTCTGTGGACCTCAAGGACCTGGCCAAGGCTGTGTTTTCCAGATCTGTTCTGACCCCTCTGTTACCCTGGCATCTCGGTCTTGACCTGACGGGCATGCCCCTCTCTGGCATAGGGCGAGGGCCGCCTGCCATTTCTCCATGTTTCCTTCCTAAAGAGGATGTCTGTGGTTGGTGGTGGTGACTTGGGCCCCGAGGGCTGTTCCTGTGGCTCCTTGTTTTGGATGCTTGCTTGCAGGCAGCCGGCCTGGAAAGGCTTCCGAGGACACATGGGAATGCGATTCCCAAACCTACCGACGTCAGACTCGGGGCCCCACGAGTGCTGTGCAGGCTCAGTGACCGGGGTATTTCCTTTCATGCTTGCACTTGGAGCCAAGACAATCTTTTGGGTTTGCAGAAAGTTTGAGTGACCCGGGCAAGCACTTGCTGGCTCTTTCTGCCTTAACCAGGGTCGGAGAAGGATTCTTTGGGTCATACCCGAAGTGGAATGAAACAGGGAAAGGAAGTCCAGGGAACTGGCTCATTGTTCCCCAGACCTCAGAGCCATCCTCTGCCTTCCTCGCCAGTCCCCTGGCCTGTCCCTCTACCTCTGGGCTTACTCAGGTGGTCTGTGATCTAATTCAGGATGGGGCCCTGCGAAGGATGTGGCATTTCATGGATGGAAGGAACTGAGGGGAGGGCCCCATTTACTGCTGAGGAGCGTGGCCTTGGGCAGATGGCTTGATTTCACTGAGTTGCAGTGAGTTCCTCATAAAATTGAGATTATACTATAAACCTTTGGTGTCTCTAATACCTAGACCTGGGCCCAGCATCTGGTAGGTGCCTGATGCATGTTTGGTGTGTGACTAAGTGTTCACAATGTCTCTGGACCTTCCTCAGCGGGCTCCCTTGAGATCAGTCAGGATAAGCCTCACCCAGCCACAATTGTTCATTAATAAGAACCAGTCCTGAGAGTTCCCTAGAGGCGAAGCTCAGATCTTGGGTGGTGTCCACCATGGGCCCTCTCAGCAGGAAGTGAGTTCTCAGTGCCTCGAGGGGCTTACTTAGGGCCTGTGGTGGTGGTTGGGTGAGCCAGCGCCCAGCTCCACACAGAGCTCCTGCAATGTGTGGGCTATCACCCTCACCGTCACCACTACCCCCTCCTTTGCCACCCTTGTAGCATCTTTATACCTGCCAGGCTCCAGGAGAGTGTGTCACCTACTGGGTCAGTCTCCTTGGGCTGCTGTACCAAAGCTCTATAAACTTGGTGGCTTAAGGAGCAGGCATTTAGTCCCTCACAATTCTGGAGGCCAGAAGTCTGAAGCTGAGGTGTGGGCAGGGCCACGCTCCCTCTGGAGGCTCTAGGGGAGGATGCTTCTTGCCTCTCCCAGCTCCTGGTGGAGGCTGTCAATCCTTAGCACTTCACATCACTCAGGTGGCTCCCTCCATCATTATTTGGCCTCTTCCTTCTGTCTGTGTTTCTGTGTCTAATAAGGACATGAGTCATACTGGATTTAGGGCTCACCATAATCCATTATGGTCTCATCTTAACTAGTATCCACAAAGACTCTTATTTCCAAATGAGATCACATTCTGAAGTTCTCGGGGGACTTGAATTTTGGGGAGAGCAGTGGTAAAATCACAGCTCGACATAACCTTGACCTCCTGGATTCAGGTGATCCTCCTGCCTCAGCCTCCCAAGTAGCTGGGACTACAGTCATGGGCTACCACACCAGGCTAATTTTTTAAATTTTTATTGAGATGAGGTACCGCTATGTTGCCCAGGCTGGTCTCAAACTCCTGGGCTCAAGCAGTCCTCCTTCCTCAGCCTCCCAAAGTGCTGAAATTACAGGCATGAGCCTCTGCGCCCAGCCTTTGTTGTCATTTATATTCCTTCTGACCTCCCTCAGCTGCGGGAATCCCGAGCTGGGGTGTTTCTCCTGAGACCCACACAGATGCTAACTCTCAGGGCAGTGTGGAAGACTGGGTGAGAAAGTTGGGGACAGGTTGCAGCCATTGAAAGTGCTCTCCATAATCCCCAGGGGTGCACCCTGTGATCCCCCTGGGTATTCAGCATAGCCCTTCATTCTCCCATTGCTGCTTTGCCCCAGGGCCCTCTACATGCAGCATCAATCACCCTGTTGACATGTCCTTCCTCCTCTCTCTGCCTGCCTGACTTTGTGTATTTATGTTGGGGTTTTCAGAAGCGGGAAGGACTGCTGCATTCCAGCCACATCTCAGAGGAGCTGACCACAACCACAGAGTAAGTGGACCCACTGCCCCACCCTTCCAAGCACTGCCACTTGAGTGAGCCAGACCCCGGGCTGCTGCCAGGGATGCTGGTGCGCGTGGGACCATTTCCCACCTGACATCCCTTTGTCTTAGCATGAGGTTCCCACTCAGGCTCCCAGCCTTTCCCCACACACTTTTGTCAGAGTTCTCAACACTAGAACGGAATTATGGTCCAGAGCCTGGGGAGTTTTCAGTTCTTATTTTAGCAGATGAGCTTTAAAGGTGTTGCAGGGTGGGATGGGCAGAGAGAGTGGGTTCAGGATGGTTAGAGAGACCTGCCATCCCGGTGCATTCATCCACCCACGTTAGCACCGGCAGAGGGATGGAGCTGTGTGTCTAACCTAGAGCCTTTCGTTGTCAGGCACTGCTGAATGAACTGTCGTTTGTCTCCTAGAGAAAGCCAGAGGGCAAGAGTTAAGAAGTCCAAAGTCTTTAAATCTATTGAAAATAGCAAATCAAATGGTGCATGTTGTGTAGGGGCTTTGGGAGCCCTCGTGACACCCTGGTAAGGGTCTTTAAAATTCACTGCATTTGTGTCTCTCAACTAAACCTGTTCCAGATGAAATAGGAAATATAAATGTGGATGGTCTCAGCTAACCACCAGCTCCGTTCACAGAGTGATTAATGTGACTGTGTTGTGAATTCACGAATAGTCTGTCAAAAATTGGAGTTGACACTAGAAACCACTCCTGGCGTGTGAGCTGTCAGCGTCTCACTGGTGTGCACAGGCCCAGCAGTCCCAGACTCATGGAAGGGAACGGGAAGAGCTGGAGGAGGGGAAGATGAGGAGCGTGGCTTTGTGCCCAGCACAGTGGGCCTTTGGAGACAGGTTGGCCTGATCAGCAGTAGGAGAAAGGCAACTTGAGAGGAACTGGGATTGGGCTGGTGTCTTAGTTCTGTATGGTTGTGTAACAAATCACCCTCCAAAGCCAAGTGGCTTAAAATGTTTGCTGCTCACAATTCTGAAGGTGAGCAATGTGTGCTGGGCTCAGCTGGGTGGTTCTTCAGCTGGTATTCAGGGTTGCTCATGTGACTGCAGACATCTGAAGGTCCAACAGGGGCTGGGGAAGTTAGATGGCCTCCCCCAACCTCTGGCAGTTGGTGCTGGCCTCCCCCCTGTGTCTTTCCTCCTTACGGAGCTGGGTGTCTCCCTAGAGTCCCCTCAGGGTTCCAAGAGAGTGCAAGTGCAGCTGCAGGCCCCTTGAAGCCTTGAAGTCTTGGATACCTATATCCTTGTGGGTAAAAGCAGGTCATGGGCCGTCCTGGATCAGGGAGTGAGAGACAGACTGCCTCTTGGCACAGGAGTGGCCCAAGCATATTGCAGCAGGCATGCCACAGTGGGAAGCAACCATAGCCCTCTGCGGTAGCCCACAAAGTGGGTGTGGCCAGAGGGAGGGCAGCAAGGAGGAGCTGGGGGCTCTGCAGTCATCCTGGGTAAACCAGAAGTGCCCAGAGACAATCAGGGAGGGAGCAAGTGAGTGGGAGAATGGCCTCAACAATTCACCAGCAGTAACAGCACCAAGGGTGTCCTGGGAGATGCTAAGAGGTGTGTCCGGACCCAGTTTCTCTCCTCCAGGGCTGTCTGTCTGTCACACTGCTGAGAAAGGACATATCCATAGAAATGTAAAGTCTGTCGGCTCGGTGGCTTAGCCTGTAATCCCGCACCTTGGGAGGCTGAGGTGAGTGGATTGCCTGAGCCCGCGGGTTCGAGACCCGCCTGGGCAACTTG
>CAUYQG010286978.1:0-26890 GCA_963574415.1 Tarsius wallacei | reverse complement strand
GCCTGTAGTTCCAGCTACTTGGAAGGCTGAGGCGGAAGGATCGCCGGAGCCCAGCAGGTCGAGGCTGCGGTGGCCGGGAGCGGCCACTGCACTCCAGTCTGGGCGACAGAGTGAGACTCCAACTCAAAAAAAAAATAAAATAAAAAAATAATAAAGTGTATAAGTCAATGCTTTTTAGCATGTTCGCAAGGTTGTATGACCATCACCACAATTCTAGAACATCGCTCCAAGAAGAAATCCTGTACCCATTAGCAGTCATTTCCCATTTCCCACTTCCCCAGCCCCTAGCTTTCTGTCTACTTTCTGTCTGTATGAACCCTTTTGGCCATTCTGGACATTTCATATAAGTGAAGTCATAGAATATGTGACTTTTGTGCCTGGCTTCTCTCTTTACCACAATGTTTTCAAGATTCATCCGCATGGCACCATGTATCTGTACTTCATTTTTTATGGCTGGATAATGTTACACTATATGGTTATATTACATTTTGTTTACCTATTTATCCAGTCATCACTTAATAGATATTTAGATTGTTTTTACTTGTTTACCAGTATGAATAATGCTGCTATAACCAACCCTTTTTGAAAGAAGCTTCTGAAATCTTGGAATTCTTAGAAAGAATTTTAATTCTCTTGGCAATACCTTTCTAACCTCACCGTTATCACTAGCTCTCCTCCAGTTTTAACTCCTCTCTACTTCTCAACTATCTCTCCTTCAAATTTATGACTCCGTGAGGCAGGAAATGAAGGCCTTGGCCCAGGACTTCCTTTCATGGAGCTTGCAAAGAAAAGTGCTGAGAGAGGAAGAACAACAAGGAAGGGAAGAGAAACAGCAGCAGGGAATCCGTGCAGTAGGCCTGAGGGATCTGTGTAGGGGAAATGCCGCTTCTGGGAATGAGACCAGCAAGCCAAGATTATGGCTTCTGGCAAGCCAGCCATGTCCCCATGACCCTGGGGACCATGCATCATTGAGTGAGAAAACAGACATAAATACGAGTGGCCAAGTTCCTCAGCTCTAAGCGATTAGGCCCAAGAGGGGGATGATAAAGGCATTGCCACAATATGTTTCCAGCCTTTCTTTGTTTGCTTGACATGTCACCAACTCTCTCCTCTTCTGACCCCCTTCACCTAGCAGGTGTAGTCAAATCTACACTTGACTTGGATGTCTACCTGTTGTGAAGTCTTTAACTAACACTCCTGCCCCAGTATCCTGCTGTTCCCTTCACAAATGCCTCCCTGCGCCTGGCTTCTGATACTGGCCTTGGTTTGTTGTTCCCAGCTTGGCTCTAACAATTCCTAGTGATCTCACCCCACTGCTGAGTCCAGATGGGACAGCTGTGTCCAAAAAGGTCACCAGTCAATGGGGTGTTTGGAACTCAAAGAATTTCCCCACAGAAACAAACCATTATAAATAGTGGTATGGTTCCCAGGCCAATCTACAAAGGCCCATTTAACAGACCATGGTGCTGGCACAGCTGTCCTAAGCCACCGGGTCCCCTAAGTGAGGATGACCCAGAGGGAAACAGGCAAGAGAGTGAGGGCCCCCAACAATTTGTCATGTTACCCACTCTCTCTTCTCCTGACCCCTCTCCCAGCAGGTTTGATTCTAGATTCATCCACATTCTTAGACACGCAAATCTGTACTTGGAAACGTGGAGGGGCAGAATTCCAGTGGCAGAGGAGGCAAGGGAGAGGTTGAGCAGTATTCCTGAGATCAACCAAGCAGAGGTGAAGAGCTCAAGATGCAGAGCAGAGGGCACCCCTGCCTGGAGAGGGCTCACAAAGTAGGGACTAGCACAGACTGGGAAGGGTACAGGGGCAAGGGGGCAGGGGCCAGCTCTCCACTCTTTCATGAACAGATCTCCCCCTGGTTGCTGAGTACCTGCCCTCCCGCGAACTCTGCCCCTGTCCCTCTTCCCATGAAAGTCCTGACTCTTCTCTGACCACCCATCTCATCCTGCCCACTGGATGTTTCCAAGGGCTAGCTTTCTGCATTGTAAGACTGACTTTCATTGGTTTGCTTGTTTTTTGGTTGAGCGGTCCTTGACTGCCCCAAATCCAATCCTTACTTTGAGTAGGTGCATCATGAGTTCCTCTCATTGAATCCTTCTCTCTCATTGGATACATACCAGGAGGTCACTGATCAAGGTGCCATGCCCTCTTCCATCCAAAGGATCTACTGTCCTCTCTTTTTAGCTGGCTATTCAACCTTTCTTTAATGTCAAGTGCCTCCCTAGCCGAAGTGAATTGTTTTTGTACTAAGTTCACCAGATTTGCAAACAATGATCTCTAATACACATAGGATATCAGAGTGTTCTCTCCGCTTGTTCCATACTTTCTAATACACTCCTTGAATGCTTGCTGGTCACCTGGCCCCAGTTCACTCCTGTACAGACTGGTATGTGGCTTGCTTGCCTGGTGACCCCAAATTGCTGCTGCTTGGGACTCACTGTAATCCCTGCCATTGCTTTTCCCTCCAAGATTTGGGCTAAAATGAAAGCAAATACCATAAGTTTGCCTTCTTAGTTCCTTTCATCTCTTCCCCTTCAAAATACACAACCCGTTCCTCTAGGTTCTCATATCTCAGAATTACCTGGGTGACTGAATCAAATGCCGATTCACAGGCCCCAAGCCCAGAAATTTTATCTCAGTACTTCTGGTGTGCCTAGAAATCTGCATCTCGGGCAACCCCCTCCCACTCTGGAGCTTTTTTCTGTCCTCTCAAAAAATCCTACTTTCCCACCTTCCAGCCATCTGTGTCCCTCATTCCTCCTGGGCGCGAGACAAGAATCCAGACCCGAAGAGCAGCAGAAGATCGTAGGACCTGGAAACAAAAATAAAAAAAGAAATCTGCATCTCTACAAACACGTGATGGTCTGAGAAATGCAGCTGTTCAGCAACTCCAGTCACTCCACACACCTGTCAGCTTAGCTATTCACTGAGGCTGCCTGGGCTGTTGCCCTGACAGAATCCTGTCGCGAGATCTCAAGGCATTGGGCAAATACTCCTTTCACATTTCATGAGTAGTGAGAGAGACGCAATAGAGAAATGGTAACAGATACAGCAGATAACTGCTCCATCTTCATGAATCAACTGGCAAATTTCAAAGTTAGCAGTTTTTGCTACATTGACTCTCGGTAAAAAATTTTCCACTAGTGAGGTGAGAGGAAATTTGCATATGGATAAAACCGCAGATTTGTTGGTGGAAAGACATATACACTTATACCCATACCCTTTTTGTCATCATTTTACAATCCAAAGAATAAAAGCACTTGTGCACAGTGAAGCTAGTAGCCATCCCAATTTACCTGACGGAGGCAAGCAGAAATAACTCAGAACCTCGGATTCATACACTTCAGTATATTAAAACTGTCCCAGAAAGGGCTTTGTGTATCAGACTGTAAGGAAGAGCCCTGCATCAGAGGCGGAAGGAGGGGACAATTGCAGAGCACAAAAGGATTTTCTAGCCCTCATTTCTGTCCTTCTGTGCAATGGAAAATAGCGGAAATATTGGCAGTGAGACAAAACAAATGGTATTTCATACTTTTGAAAAGTATTATATTCCACACAATTTTTAATGATATTTAGTATTAATCTAAAACTAACACTCAAGGCTAACTCCACAGTATGTTTTATGATTAGTAGATGATACAACATTCTAAACGACTGGGAACAGACGTTTTTGCATGGGAGGTAGCCGGGAAAGCTAGCTAAGAAGTTTGTTTTTCTTTGTTTCAACATTTTCCTCTCCAACTTCCTATCACTCCCTTCTTTAAAACAGAAGAAGAAGAAGAAGAAGAAGAAACTATTTGTAGTAGCTGCTCTAGTTTCTGCCCTTAGAAATCTGCTCTATTTATTAACTACTCCTCCGGTGAAGAAATTCCACTGAAATTCCTTCAGGGCCTGGCTGCCTTTCAGCTTCTCTCTGCACATTCCTGCCTCTATGTATGTCACCATTTTAAATAGCTGAGCCTTCTGTGCTTTAATAAGGTCTCTCTATAATCTTTTTTTTTTAAGAACGCAGACCTAGTTTTGCTAAGTTTCTGAATACCTCAGATTGTAAAGCCCCCATAATACTAATTAATTTCTGTTCTACCTCGTCTGTGTCCTCACTGGTTGGGTAATAACATAAGGACCAGAACTGACCTCATTACAATAACTTCTTACATTTCTAACATTGTAATCGAAATGATTCCTCCAGGCTACTATTTGAATTACATCCCCTCCTTCCTACCACCCTCCCCCCACCCCCTAGGCACCATGTTAAAGTTTTAGATATGCGTTCTTCATAGATTTCAATTTTCTGAGTCCCAAATTTTAGGTACTAAATTTTTCAAAAGGCATATTCTTTCTCTTTGCCAAGTTCTTGACAAGTCCAAGCATTGCATTGTCTACATAACAGAAAACTAAATATTGCTAAGCCTGATTCTGAATTACCATATATACCAGAATTTACCAAAGAAGAAAGAAAATGGTAAACATCCGATTGTCTTTCTTATGGCAGAAGTTTGTTTCAAAAGAAGATTTCAGAAGCTCTTAGAGCATCCCACCCTTAGGGTATAAGCAGACAGCACACACTTCATCTTGATTTTACCCAGATGGAGGCTTTTGAGTTGTAGTCCTATGAGAATATCCCAGAACTCTCCCCACAAACTTAGATTAGTGAAGTATTTTGTAAATGTATCTTCCCCTTCCCTATCTGCACTCCATTCTCCTTAAATTACCTGCAGACCCACATAGCAAAAACCAGCATTGGAGCTAGACAAGAGGAGTAAGTTCTAGTGTTCTATAGCACTGTAAGATGAATATAGTTAGCACTAATATGTTACAGTTTCAAATAGCTATAAGGATATTGAACATTCCCAACACAAAGAAACTACACATGTTTGAAATGATGGCTGTTACCCAGATCTGATCACTGTACATCACATGTATCAAAACACCACTATGTACCTCCATGAATATGTGCAATCATTACTGTCAATTTTAAAAAGTGAAATCAGTATGGGAGCACAAAGTTTTCTGACTATCTTTGCTGATGCCTGAGGACGAAAAGTACCCCTGACCCTTACTGGGACTCTTCTAGTTTCCTACTCAAGTGGCCTTCTAATACTTGGCCCCGGTGCACTCTCAAGACCATGTGCTCCTTATTGGCTGTCTGTGTCACCACCCTGAATTGGAATATATCCACTGCTAACTTGGATCTTACTGTGGCCCTTGTCTGGCTAATTCTTGCACTACTTCCTTCACCTTTCTCCCTCCTTGGAGAAAGCTTTTCCTGTGCCTGTACAGAAAAACTCCCACTACCAGAAATTTTTAACTTGTAGGTTTGTGTAGTCATAATTCCCTCATGGCTTGGGCACACGTGATTTTCTAACTAAATCGTGTCCCACAGCTCACATTCTACTCAACTGATACCCTGAAATTATGTCACAAATGAAAACTGAATGTAAGGAAGAGAGTTGTTTACATATTTCATTGAAAGCTAAGTTATATTTGAAGAACTCCCTACTACATCGGACTATGGCCACTAGGATTTTGTCACATAGCGTGATTTTCCATCCTTTTTGAAGCAAAGCCCTCTTTCCTTTGAGGAGCTCCTATCCTTACCTCACCCCTATGAAGCTCCAGGGAGAGCTTCACCTATCTCTCTGATGCACAGGAGGAGGTTCACATGGGCTGGGGGAGGTAAGGTTCAGTCACAGAACCTTACCTCCCCCCAAAGTCATGCCAATCAGAATCTTCCCCTGAGAGTGATATTCAGATGCTAGATACTCTTGATGTGGGGTTGGAGTGGGAGTTAGATTAAATGGGATGATGCAGCTCTGGAAGTAGTAATGGCCATCTTCTCGGCCACATAGAGAGGGTGGAGAGATCCAAGCTGCGAAAGGCCCGTCAAAGGTGAAAGATGAGAGATGAGTCCACAGTTTTTGTTCCTGAGGCTCTGGTACCTAAAGCTCTTCTGTGAGCTACTATATCTTCTTGAGCTTTTTCTGTGAGCTCACTTCTGTACGCCTCCAGCATCTTAAAATCTGTGAGAGCTAATTCATTATTTTCTGCTTAAGGTCATTTGTCTTGGGTTTCAGTCACTTGCAACCAAAAACACTCTGACTAAAACCTCTTCCTTTGCAAATGATGGAAATGTACTGGAGGCTGCATTGTTCACAGGGAAATTCCAGGAAACCCAGGAGAATGCCAGCTCTTGTCTAATTAAGGTGGGCACAGAACAGGGTGAATACTGGTGGACACCATGGAAATGTCTGTGGCAAGAGTGCTATAAAGCTTCCAGGTAAGGGAATTAACCACAAAATCAACAACTGCTTAAAATGGCTGATGCAATAAAGAAGGAAAAGAGAGAATAAGAGGCAGAAGCTGCAGTATTGAAAAATAAGACCGGGCTCGGTGGCTCAGCCTGTAATCCCAGCACTTTGGGAGGCCGAGGTGAGTGGATTGCCTGAGCCTGCGGGTTTGGGACCAGCCCGGGCAATTTGGTGAGACCTCATCTCTATAATAAGTAAATAAAAATTAGCCAGGCATGGTAGCACGTACCTGTAGTTCCGGCTACTTGGAAGGTTGAGGTGGAAGGATCACCGGAGCGCAGCAGGTTGACGCTGGGGTGGCCATGAGTGTGACAGAATGAGACTCCACCTCAAAAAAAAAAAAAAAGAAAAAGTCAGAGAAAGCAATCAAGCAGAAAAGATGAAGACAAAAAACAGCTACAGGTGTAACCACAGAAGATGAGTAAGGAATGTCACCTCATTGTGATTACGTCCAAGGAAACAACCTCCAGAAATGTGCTTTCAAAATGGAGGTTTTAAAAGGAAGAAAGGGGAATGTGTAAATTTCAAAGCAATACAACTATGGGCCAAAGCCAGGCCAACGGCATGGCTCTAGAAGCTTCTCGCCTCTAGACCATTCCAGGAAGATCACCAGGTGAGTATTGTGTCCAGCCAACAGTCTACCAGTCCAAACACCTCAGTCACTCTCTTCCCAGGTACTCTCACAATCAAATCGGACATCAGGAGGCTCCTAATCTCTGGCTTTATGTTGGCCATTCTGTTTTGGAAATGTTTCTTAATTTTTTAAAGATTGTTTCAGTGGAACAACAAAAAAAAATTATTGGCTTGTAGCAAATAAAAAGATAATCAATATATAGTTAACCCTATTTAAAGGAACTTAAACTCAAATAGAGACCCTTGTATATAAAGAACTCACCCAGAAGGAGAGGGAATGGTAGGATTGTCCCTGATGGAAACCGGATGGTGTTCACCAACTTCAGGGTGATGCCTTTAAATGCCTCCCTCAAGACAGCGCAGCCTAATGGAAAAGGGCTCCGCCCCCTGAGGCCAGGTTTCCCAAATCCAAACCTGGGCTCCGCCTCTCACTCATTATATAATCTTGAGCAGGTTATTTAGCCTCTCTGTGCCTCAATGTCCTCACTGCAAAATGAGAAATGTAATAGTACACATACCTTACAGAGTTATTGTAAGGACTAAATGAGTTTCTGTGTATAAAGCGCTTGGAACGATATGTGACACATAGTAAGGGTTGGTTGGAAAGCTCAAGTTACTTGACTATGAGGTAGGGGGGAGGGCAGGTTTTAACATTCCTTTCCTGAAGCAAGTTCTTACGGCATGATGTGTTAAGAGAACAGCTTAAACCCAGACAGATCCAGGACATATCAGGCAAATCTTGTCATTGCCCACCCCCTCAGCCTCAGTACACATAATACTCTCCCAATCCTCTTCAACAGCTATTTCTCACAAGAGTTTTGAACTTTTTAACAATGGAACTTCTTTGTGTCAAAGGAAATCTGAAATATAATTCTTTCCAATATTTTTTAAAAATCAAGTATTCTTTTATTCTCCTCAGCACCCAATTTATCTCCAAACTGGGTTTGGTTGGCTGGTTTTGTTGCTTGATTATTTCATTCATTCATTGGTTTTATAGTATTAATATAGATTCCCAGAGATAATGATCATAATTGGTATTTTTTTTAAAACAGCTTACCTTGCATTCCTGTGAAACTTCAAGTATATAGAGATGGCAAGAAAATCTTTCTGCTAAATTCTGTGCAAAATTGGTATATAATATACTTAAGAATGTGTTATTATGAATTTTAGTCTAGTTAAAATATATTTTAAGTAAATTCTAATCCCATATTGGCAGTATCCTTAATTTATTTCCTTGTGACACGCAAAATTCTAAGATGTCCTCTAATATAACCTTGTGACACGCAAAATTCTAAGATGTCCTCTAATATTTCCACCCCCTGGTATACACGTTCTATGTAATCTCTCTCTTTGAGTGTAGGCAAGACTTGTGAATATGATGGGCTATCACTCTCATAGCTGGGTAGTTGTGTGACAAATGTGAAGAGATTTTGCAGGTGTAAATCCTTACCCTATTCAATAGACTTGGAGTTCCTCAAAAAGGAGGTTACCTTGGGTGGGCTGAACGAGTCCAGTGAGCCCCCAAAAGAGACTCAAAATAGCAGCAGATATTCTCCACTGGCCCTGAAGAAGCAAGATGCCGTGTTGTGAGATGGCTACATGGTTAGGACCTCAGGAAAGCCCCTAGGAGCACCTCCAGCCAATAACCAACAAGAAAACAAGGGCCTCAGTCCTACAGCCACAAAGGACTGAATTCTGGCAAAAACTACTGAGTTTGGAAAAGAACCCTGAGCCTCAGATGAGATCACAGTCCCAACCAACACTTGAATTTCAGCCTTGAGGGACCCTGGGCAGAGGAGCCAGTTAACCCATATCTGTACTACTGACCCACAGAAATTGTGAGATAATAAATGGATGTAATTTGAAGGCTCCAAGCTTTTGGCAATTTGCTATTCACCAATAAAAAAAGAATACAACCTCTATAAAAGACAGTATGTGCTAAATAGTGAAGAATGCCTAGCTAGCAGTCAGGACAACCCAGGAGACTTTTGTGGAGTTGATATGGGTGTTTTCAGGAAATGCCACTGTTCAGAAGAGCAAAACCAAAAGCTCGGTAAAGTCATCCCTGGGAGAAGGAAGCCTGAGGAACTAACAGCAGTGTTTATATAGCCTAGGTGGAAAATGAGTGGCTAGGGGTCTAGTGGAGGTATTGAAACACCTTTTGTATGCACGTGGGAGAAAAAAAAGACATAGGACATAAAAGAGAGTTACAATATTAGAAAACATTTTCTTTTTGTTCCAGTAATTAAAATATTACATACTTATTGAAGAATGTTCTAAAATAAACAGCAAAGAACAAAAAGAAAATACATTATTTTTTGACACAATGGTAGGCACATGCATTTTGTATCTTGCTTTTTTTTTAATCTTATCAATCAGTATTATCCTGGGCCATTGCATTTGTCATCTGCATTATTTTTATTTTTTTCTTTAGTAGAGATAGGGTTATACTCTGTACCCAGACTGGAGTGTAATGGTGCAATCATAGCTCATTATAACCTCAGTCTCCCAAAGTGCTGGGATTATAGGTGTGAGTCACTGTGGCCAGCCTATTTGCATTGTTTTTAAAGGTTGTGTACTATATACACAATGGAATATTACACAGTCACAAAGAAGGACAAACATATGGACTTCACAGCAACTTGGATGGATTTAGAGTCAATAATACTCAATGATCTATCACAGAAACAAAGAACAGAGTACACATGTTCTCGCCCATAAGTGGACCCTGAACACTTATCATAATACTGTAAGAAAGGGATTGGCAGTAGCGGGATACTGCCAGGGTGGGAGCAGGGGGTACACAACATCAATAAGTGTACCTGATCTCAAACCAGGCAAAATGGGGACGAAGGGGAGATCCAAACTTTACCTGTACGATGTCCACTTGTATACCTAATTCTGAACTGTACCCCACACCTTTAAAATAAAATATATTAGCCGGGCTTGGTGGCTCAGGTGGTGGCTCCCGCACTTTGGGAGGCTGAGGTGAGTGGATTGCCTGAGCCCGCAGGTTCGAGACCCACCTGGGCAACTTGGCGAGACCTCATCTCTACAGTAAAATAAAAAAATCAGCCAGGCATGGTAGCGCGTGCCTGTAATTCCGGCTACTCGGAAGGCTGAGGCAGAAGGATCGCCGGAGCCCAGCAGGACGAGGCTACCGTGGCTGCGAGCGGCCACTGCACTCCAGTCTGGGCGACAGAGTGGGACTCCAACTCAAAAAAAAATTAAATAAATAAAATAAAATAAAATATATTAAAAAAAACAAAATAAAGACTGTGTACTCTTCCATCTCATGGTGTGTGCCATAATCTACTTAAACATCCCTCGACTGTTAGAAGTTAAAGCTGTTCTCAGTTTTAAAACATGTATTCTGAACTTGAAGAAAACGTTCAAGCAACAAAAACTGTAGGAAATAGTGTTAGTTCATAGAGCTTCTTGCCCTAGCATTTGACTACATTCGCCACTTTAAAACAATCTAAAATAATGCTAGTAGGAGTTCCTGCTATGTAAAATCCTATCTTATCCTTAGAGTTTCCTCTGTCCTTGGGTACTCTTTTTGTTCAAACATGCTCTGGCTTGATCCAGATTACTTCTTCTCATTGCAATTTCCTCCCCTGGGAAATCTGTTCTTTCCTGGCCTCTCTCCCTCTGTCTTCTTTGTAAACATTAAGGTATGATATGAGATTTGTCCTAAGTAATGTTTACTTTCTCCTTTAGTAAAAGACCTCGTCCATCTCTGAGAAAGCCCTATTGTTGCTATCACTAGTAACTCATTTCTTGTGCACATGTAAAACAAGCCCTACGAGCCTCCAGGTGATCCTCGCATCCTCCCACTGCATGACTGTCCTTTGTCATGTTTTCCTTACACTCTCTTGAATTTACTTTGTAAGCTCTCCAGCTTGCCTCTGTCTGTGCTGTTACATATTTACAGCCAGCACAGAGAAGCCACAGGAGTTAGTGGATGGTGGGAAGGCAAGCCTTGAGTACTGGTCCACCTTTAATGGGTGATGGGCATACCAGATGGGAGAGGGGCTGTATGAAGGAGATGCCCTGTCTCGTGTCTTTTGAGGGTGCCTATAACACGGGTTTTAGAATCAAACAGAACTGAGGTCATTTACCAGCCTTCTGGTCGAAATCAAGTTACTTTATCACTCTTTGCCTCGGTTTCCTTATTTGTAAAGTGTTGTTGATAATAGCACTAGCATCATTATTTTCTTGTGTGAATTAAATGAAAAGCTCCATGTGTCCTTAGAATAGTCCTCAGTACATGGTAATAAGGTATAATTAAAACCATGACTAGTATAAGTTGCTCCCTAATTGGGAGATATTAGAGAAGGCTTCCAGGGAAGTGAGGACCAATCTGAGATCTGAAAGTAAAGGGTGGGGATGGAGGAGGTAGGCCAAACAAGAAGAAAATTTCACACTAAAAGAAAAGCCTGTGGGAAGACAGAACTTCCCTCACCAAGAACACAGAAGGAAGAACAGAGTAGCTGATACAGAGAGTGGAGTGTTTAAGACACAGGGGTGAGCAGGTGCCAGGCTAGGCAGGCCTGTACGGCTTGTCTATGATTTGGCTCTTGATCTTAAGTTCATTTGAAAAGTATTCAACTATTTTCAACTGGTCTAGTGGAAAGGTGGGGGGATGGGATCATATTTGCATTTCAAAAGTTGGTTCTTTTAGGAGCAATATGAATAATATGCTGGAGGTTATCAACATGGATATGGAAGGTCTTTCAGCAGGCTATGGTAATGGTAGTTTAGACAGGCTGTGGTTTTGATTATGGAAAAAATAAAATTGAGAGACATTGATAAAGAAAAGGAGAAGGGAAATTTCAAGAACAACATAAAGGATACAGGCTTGCACTGTTGAATAGAGCAAGAGGCCATTACCTGAGAGCAGAAACTTGGGAAAGAAAACTGTTTAGAAAGAACATGGCATGTTGAGCTTGAAGTGCCTTTGAGACATTCCCAAGGAGATGTTGAGTAGAAGGCTGAGGGTGTCAGTCTTGATCTCAGAAGATGGTGAGTCACCCAGATGGAGGTGGCATTGGAGACAATTGACATGGATAGAATTGGGAGTACTGCGCATGATCAATTGAATCCCAATTTCTGGGAGTGAAGTGTAGGTAGAAGTACTTTTAAAAACTTCCTGCCGGGTACAGTGGCTCATGCCTATAATCCCAGCACTTTGGGAGGCTGAGGCAAGGGAATTGCTTGAACCCAAGAGTTCAAGACCAGCCTAGGCAACACAGTCAGTGTAGCAAGATCTTCTTTCTACAAAAACAATTTTAAAAAGTAGCTGGGCATGGTGGCACACACCTGTAGTTGTAGCTATTCAGGAGGCTGAGGTTTAAAAAACAAACAAAAAAACCCTTCAGGTGCAGCTGATGTGCAGTTAATGAATTGCGAACGATTGCACCAGCTACTCCGTTGTGCAGAGGCAAGAATAAGGGATTGAGGAGGGTTGAAGACCTCTTGCATAACTAGTTGCTCTCATAGTCTGCTCTCTGCTGGCTTTCATTCCTTTTCTGGCTAATGCCGAACTGACCTCAAAACACTCTAGCTTCTTTATAGGGTACCCTGCGAACTCTTCAGAAGACTCTAAGTGCTTCCCCACTGTCTGCTGTGAGTATCCACTCCCAACTGACTCTCCTCAGCTCTATCACTAGCATTTTATTCCACTTACTACAAAGATTCCCTCAACCAGGATTCCTCTCTTGGATGGAGCAATAGCCTGAAGACTCTAGCCAGATGACTCTTGTGTGATATTCTTTGGCGCGTGGGAAATTCAGGCCAAACAGTGGCCACACAGGTTCCTCCATTGCACCCTCTGTCTTTGCCCTGCCATCCCCTTTTGTCCTGCTCAAAGGACAGATAAATCAACAAGTCCTCTGCCTAAGCTAATATCTAACTGGGATTGCCTACAGGATTCTGATCTTCATGCACAATATTACAGTCCTGCCTACCCATTTAGCTTGGTAGAACTTGAGTAGGAAACACCAACAATGTTCATCTTTTGGTTGGGCAGGGAAGATAATTTCAGGTATGAACCCTATAGTCGTGATAATTATACTATCATTCGCCTCTCTCCTCTACAATATTCTGCATATGTAACTTGGTTTGGAGTTAGAGTTAAGGCTGTTTCGAGGCCTTATAATAAGCCCTGGGAGAGTGTGTAGTACCATTTGCTAGCAGTCTATTGAGTTTATGTCTAGTTGAACATTAGATTCACCTGGGGAAATTTAATAAAAATATCAGTGCCCCCAGATACAAGTCCCAGGAAACTTTTGTTCAATTGGTCCATAGTAGATCTCAGATTTTCATAAATTTTTTTATTTGTAACTTTATATTTTGTTTTTTAATATATTTAAGATAATTATAGAGTTACATGCAGTTATAAGAAATACTACAGAGCCATTTCATGAACCTTTTACCCAGTTTTCCCCAATGGTAACATCTTGCAAAACTTTAGTACAATGTCACAACCAGAATTTTGACAATGATATAAGTATAGAATATTTTCAGCAACCCAAGTTACCCTTTTTATCAATGCAATTTGCTACCACTGATCTGTTCCATAACTTTGTCAATTTAAGAATACTATATAAATGGAATCACACAATATGTAACATTTTGGGTTTATCACTTGGCATGATTCTCTTTATCCATGTTACAGTTACTATAATGTATCAAGATTTTGCTTTTTTCATTGCTGAGTAATATTCTGTGGTATGAATGTAGCGTAGTTTGTTTAGACATTTACCTGTTGAAGGACTTCTAGGTTGTATGACAAATGACTTATCACAGTTAAGGAGGAAGGGGAGAATGGATGCTTAGATAGGAAGCACTCTCTGCCACAATCTTGATTGTCTAAGCCTACTTTTGCTCTACCTTTTTTATATTGATGATCTTAGGGGTTTAATTGTCATGATCTAAACACACTATGCTACTTCATTACTAAGTTTGATTATTAATGGGATTTGCTTTCCCTGGAGTGTCTTTCTCCATTTAATTCCTATATTCTTAAGACTTGGCTCAGATGTCCTTAAGCCCCATGTCCTGTGCCTGTTCCACAACACCTCTTCTACACTTACCATATACAATTATATACAGCTGTGAGTAGTATCTACTTGTTGACCTGGAATGGTAGCTCTGCTCCCCTAAATCATCAGGGATCCAGGGTCTTTCTACTATGCACTCTTTCCCTCTTTGAATGCCATCTCATATCCAATTTGGCAGCTTAAATTCCAACCATCATGCCTTTACTCCAGCCTACAGGAAGACTGAAAAATCAAAGACTGGAATGCAACTGCTTCCCTTTAAAGACCTTTATCATTAGTTGCAAATGATACTTCCACTTACATCCCATTAACCAGAATGGAGTCACATAGCTATAGCTCCGCTGCAAAGGAGTCTGGGTAAATGTAAGCTTTTTCTGGGCAGGCATATGTCCAGATCAAAATTAAGTCTCTATTACATTATTAATGAAGGAGAGATGGAGAGATGATTTTTTTTTTTTTTTTTTTGAGTCGGATTTTAACTCTGTTGCCCAGACTGGAGTGCAGTGGCCGCTCCCAGCCACCACAGCCTCAACCTGCTGGGCTCCGGCAATCCTTCTACCTCAGCCTTCCGAGTAGCTGGAACTACAGGCACGCGCTACCACGCCCGGCTGATTTTTTGATTTATTGTAGAGATGAGGTCTTGCCAAGTTGCCCAGGCGGGTCTCGAACCCGTGGGCTCAGCCAGTTCACTCACCTCAGCCTCCCAAAGCGCGGAATTACAGGCTGAGCCACCGAGCCCGGCCAGGAGAGATGATTTCAAGGAGATTGAGGTATAAATAGTAGTCTCTACTGTAAAGATGAACACACCTCTATTGTTTCATCCTCCCCTTCAGTCTTTATTCAGCTGAAACTTTTCTAATGAGTTCCTACTGTCTAGAAGTAAACAAGGCAGTCATGGTTCCTGCATTTATGAAGCTTTCAAACCTTAAACAAATAACCACCCAAATGAATACATGAGGGCAGATTCTAATCATTGCAATAAAGGAAAATGTTGCTAAGAGAAAGACTAATGGGGATAGGAGCTAACTTGGATGGCAGGAGGGATCAGGGAGACCCTTTTGAGGGTCGTGGGAGAAGCATGGCCAGGAGAGGCTGGCACAAGGATCGGCTGGCAGTGGACTGGGACTGTTCCAAGAAGAGAGGGAAATAGCTGCAAAGAAGGAACTTGGGGTCAAGACGGAGCTTGGGGCATATTTGCAAAACAGAGAAGAAAGGTCATGTGGTTGGGCCTGGTAAGGAAGAAGAAGAGAGGTGTGAGATGCAGCCAGAAATGTTGGCAGAGACCAGATCCCAGGCCTCGCAGGCCATGCTCCGGGTTTGAAGTTTTATTCCAAATATATGAGGAAGGCATTGGAAGATTTTAGAAAGAAGAGTGACGTGGTTAGCAGATACTAAGCAAATAAAGAAGTTGGAAAATAGGACTTCCTATTTTTTCATGTGTTATATTTTTTCCATACATTACCCTTCTATTTTTATCATTCTTTGTATAATCATTTTTCTTTGAACATTTTTCCTTCTCCTATTCAGATTCATGCAGTAGTATTTGCATTCTTCTGAATTGGCCTTATTAAAATTCATCATTGGTTTATTTTTATTTCTTCTTAGGTCCCTGTTTATCATTTGCTATTCTCTAGAAGAGGCAGAAAACAGGGCGATTCACTCAGGAAAAAGAAATGGTTAAATATACTGCAATTTAGGACCAATCCCCAGTCTTCCTTCTGATACAACTATTATCAGCCCTCTTTTGTGGTTTCACAGGGCTGGTACAAACCATAAACTTCTAGATTCATTGGGCCTGCATAGCCCAGTGATGAGTTGAAAGGAAGGGCACAATGAAATTATTTTGGCGGTTTCTTCCAGGCATTAGCCCTGCTGTGATTCTCACATCCTGATTTGAAGCTTGGCCCTTGACTCCTTGCAATGACATATTCCAGCCTGATGCCAGCTGTGACCTCACTAGACTTCTGGTCCCCAGGCTTTCTCGACAGACCTACACAGTGGCCCTGCTGCTCATCAAGGGATGTCTTCCTCAAGCCTTGAGTCTTCTATTTTTTTAATATATTTTTATATATTTGATATTTTTATGTTTATATCTAGACATGAAAAGTCTAGGTAATAAAGGAAAATTTTACTCAGAGAGAAACTAGTGGGGATGGGGTTAATTCAGATGAAAGGAGGGATTAAGGAAAGGCTTTTGAGGGTTGCAAAGAGAAGTGTGGCTGGGTACAGGGAGTAGGCAAACATGTATTGCTCACCTACATGTATCAGCACTGTACTAGGTGCTGGGATGTAAGGATGTAAGGAGACATTGTCTGAGAGAACAAGGTAAGGATTCACATAGAGATGCCCCTGTAGCTGAGATGTGAGGCATGAGAAGAGGATAACCAGGTGAACGTGACATGCAGGGACACTCTAGGGGGGAAGAGCAGCATGAGCACAAGCGTGTAGATAGGAGAGCATGGTCTGTTATAACTGTAACATGTCAGGGCTCATGCAGAGGGTACAAGAGGCAGAGCATGAAGATGTATAGCTGGAAAGACAAGCAGCACAATGATACAGGGGGCCCTGTATCCTGTAGGCAATGGACAGTCTTGAAACAATTTTAAGTAGGAGATTGAGATGAGGATATCTGCATATCAGAATGAACCATGAAAGAAAGCTTTGAGGGAACAAGCCTAGAAGCAGGAAAGACATATTTTTTTGAAGCAGTCTACATAAGAGTTGGTGAAAAACTGTCCTTGAGTAATGGTAATAAGATTTGAGTTATTTGAGGAAGGCATAGCCATGGGGGACAGAATGGACACACCTTGAGAAATAATTGGATGAGGGGTGTGATTGGCAATCAGGGATCAAAGATGAATCCCCAGTTGGTGTTTGGTGCTATTGAGGGGTGAGATCACTAGATTAAGCAATGCAGGGAGAAGAGCAAGTTTGGTAGGAAAGATGATGAGTTCATTTCAGACATGGTGAGTCAGCTGATTTGAATGGGCAGAAGGCAAGTTGACTTTAGTTCCAACCCACTTCTATTTCATTGTTTCTTTACCAGATATAAAGCTGAGAAAAAAGGAGATTAGCAAAAAAGAAAGATGTGAGTGAAAGAAGAACTAAGAAATATGAGCAAGTAATCATACTGTCATTAAATTCATGGCAAGTAATTTATTTCACAAATATTTGTAGAACATGTACAATTCCCAAGGTAGTAATCTATAGAAACTGTAGTGATCACTATAGATTATATGAACCATGAAAGAGAGTTTTGATAGTGATCTTTACAGTTTCTATAGATTACATGAACCATGAAAGAAAGTTTTGATAGTGATCTTTACAGTTTCTATAGATTACAATAGGAATAAAATACTAACATTCATTATTCCGTCTACAAGAATGTCAAAAACAAAATGCAAGGGTGAAAAAAATACCCATATAATCAAGAAGATCTAGTAGTCATAACCTTATCTAAATAATTAAACATATTATCACTGGAGATGGGGCATTCTGACATGTATTTCCTGGTGTGGTGCAATATGAAATCGATAGCAGCATCTACTAAGCATTCTTGCCAAAAAACGTTTAACTTGAATTTAACCAAGTTTTTTTTTTTTTTTTTTTTTTTTTTGTGTTGCAGTCTCGCTCTGTCGCCCAGACTGGAGTGCAGTGGCATGCTCCCAGCCACCGCAGCCTCGACCTGCTGGGCTCTGGCGATCCTTCTGCCTCAGTCTTCCAAGTAGCTGGAACTACAGGCACGTGCTACCACACCCGGCTAATTTTTTTTATTTATTGTAGAGATGAGGTCTCGCCAAGTTGCCCAGGCGGGTCTTGAAGCCGCGGGCTCAGGCAGTTCACTCACCTCAGCCTCCCAAAGTGCAGGATTACAGGCTGAGCCACCGAGCCCGGCTAATCAAGCTTTGATACCTAACTTTTAGTTTATGAAAAATAAAAAGTTTAGGAAAAAGCCCAGAAGCACCAAGAGAAAAAAATCAGAAAAATCCAAGGGATATATCATTGGTCTGATCGCTTCAAAAAATCAGTATCATGGGGGGAAAATAGTGGAATTGTTCTAGATTAAGAGAAACTAAAAAGACATAACAATCAAATGCAATGAATAAACTTTGATTGGATTTAGCTTTAAGCACTCACTTCGAAAAGCACTTGGGGAACAAGTGAGGAAATGTTAATACAGGCTAAAATATTAGAATATATTAGGTAAGTATTATTAATTTTCTTAAGTTATAATGGTATCGAGGTAAATGGAAGAATGTCTTTTTTTAAAGAGAAATATTTTTAAGAATTTAAAAACTGAATAAGGAAAACAGAACTCATAAAAAAAGGAGTTGGAAAGAGAGGATTGAATACAGGGAACTAAAAAGTTGCTGAAAGAGTTGGAAAGGCAAACAAGGGACAAAAAGGCAACCCAGAAATTAGCAAAAGCAGGAAGACCCCTAGGAAGACTACCACCCCTTGGATTGGAGGGACAATCGAAGGAGGTGGTGTTACCCAAAGCAGCAGCCCGGGCTGTCCAGTAGGAATTGGCCAGAATTCCCCCAATGTAAGCCTGGACTGAGGAGAAAGGGGCTATGAGAAGTAAACAAAGACAATTCTCAAAACACACAGGTGGTAAGATACCCTGTCTTCTCTTCTCATCCAATCTCCAGCTAGTGTTTCGCATTGGCCAAAAACTAAACAGAACCCAGTTGCAAGGGAGTCTGGGAAACGCAGTTTGCAGGAATCATCTCCCTGAGCTACATTAACAGTGTAGGGGGAAGAGCAGGGAATGAATCAAGTTGGCAAATGACTGGCCCCAGGAAGAATTGTCATGATGCTTGCAATTTATTTTCAAATGACTCATAGAACAAAATATATACATATAAAAACAGATAAAACAAATTTGGTTAAATGTTGAATCTAGGTGGGCATATGGATGTTCGTTATTATTTTAATTTTTCTATACGTTTGAAATTTTTCACAATAAAAAGTTGGTGGAAAACCCATTCTGATACTCTGTGAAAAAGATGGTAGGAACCTGATAGAAGGTCATGGCCATGAAAATGAAAAGAGGAAATACTCAAACTGAGTTTGACAAAGTTTCTTATTAAATCCTTATAACCAAGATGAAAAAAAGAAATGCGGGCCAGAGAAGCATTTATCTTTTTTTTTAACCACTACACGTTTGATAGTTGATTTTTCTATTTGTCACTCTCTGAGACATATCCATTTTCATTTCCATGCCAGCTATAACACCTACCCTATTTACTACACGCAAGAAAGTTTGATAAAATGGAAGTGAATGAGAGTGGCTTTAATTTGGTGGTAATCTTTAATCTGTTCTATTTTTTAAAGAAACAAATTAAGTTATGAAACACCTCATAGTCAATTGCAACACACCAGTGTGTTGTGACATTAAAGTTGAGAAACCTTCAGCTAGAAAAATAGTATAATTATAAAGCCACACACATGACTGAGCCCTTCTACCCAAGTTGTTGATTAATGCAAAGACGTCAATGGAGGGTGGGGGAGATCTCCTCGTGATGTACCAGACTTTTTTTTTTTTTACTTTGTCCCTGTCCAGTTTTACATTTTTATCAATATTTTGGATGAGATATAGAAAACAAGCTGATTATAATTGCTGATGGCATATAACCTAGGGTAAGAGTGAATGCCAGCTCAGGATCCATAAAGATTTGGATCAGAGTGATAAACCAGTATAAATTGGTGTATAACAGAAATACGTGACTAGTCTTCACTTGAGTCTAGAAAATCCAACTAGGTATGACATATCTTACACACAGAATTAGACAGCTTGATTTCATTCTCTGGTTCTTCCACTAATAACCTGTTTAAACTTCAGTATGTTACTTTATCTCTCATTAAGTGCCTCAGTTTTCACGTTGTTAAATAGGAATAATAATATCTACTTCATAGTAGCTTCAGTGAGTTAATACATGTAAAGCAGTTGAACAGTCTCTGGCAGAGGTAACAGGAGAAATGTTGCTATTAGTGATATATATGGAAAAGTGCTGGTGGCTATATTATACATAGTATGGAAAAGGTTAAATACATTCAATAGATTTTAGAGTGGGGCAGAGTTACTGAAAGAGTTGATACTCAAGACCTTATTTTATACGCAATTTTTACTGTGGTAAAATACACATAACAAAATTTACCATCTTAACCATTTTTGGATGCATACTTTAGTGGCATTAAGTGCATTCACGTTGTTGTGTTACATCACCACCGTCCATCTCCAGAGTTCTTTTTTTTCATTTTCTAACTACCAGATTACTGCAGATATAATTCTTTTTATTCTACAAAACTAAGACTCTATAACCATTAAGAAAGAACTCTCCATTCCACCCATCCAGCCTCTGATAACCACCATTCTACTTTCTATCCCTATGATTTTGACTGCTCTCAGTACCTCATAGAAGGGGAATCATACAGTATGTTTTGTGTTTGTGACTAGCTTATTTCACTAGCTTATTTCATGGTTCACTCATGTTGTACCAAATGTCAGAATTTTTTTCCTTTTTAAAGTCGTATAATATTTCATTGTAGGTACATACCACATTTTGCTTATCCATTTATTTATTGATAAACACTAAGTGCTTCCACATTTTAGTTATTGTGAATAATATTACTTTAATGAGTGTACAAATATCTCTTTGAAATCCGGATTTTAATTCCTCTGAGTATATATTCAAAAGTGAAATTGTTGAATAATATAGTAATTCTACTTTTTATTGACCACCATATTGTTTTCCACAGCAACTATACCATTCTGCATTCCCATCAGCAGTGCAAAAGGATCCCAATTATTCCATATATTCTCCAATGCTTGTTATTTTGGGTTTTTTTTAATAGTAGCCATCCTAATGAATGTGAGGTGATATCTCATTGTAGTTTTGATTTACATTTTCCCAGTGATTAGTGATGCTGAGCATCTTTTCAAGATCTCTTAGCCATCTGTGTGTCTTCTTTAAAGAAATGTCTATTCAAGTTTTTAACCCATTTTAAAATCAGGTTGTGTTGTTGTTGTTGTTGTTGTTGTTGTTATTGTTGTTAAAACTTTAATAGAATCTCACTGGGTTGGAATGAGGCTGATGAAAGTCATGATTTACTCTGCTCTGCTCAGGCTGCAACTGGAGCAAGGAGTTGCGATCAGGTGTCATAATCACAAACTATCATAAACAAATCTGAGTCTGTGCAACACAGAGCAGAACTAGAGGAACTGTTAACAGAATTGGAGGTGTCAGGCTGTCTAAAAATTTAATGAGCTGTGGAATAGAATTCTGAACTTGTTTTGTGTGGCCCCCATTGATTTCTCCAGAGCCAACGAGTAAAAATTACAGTGACACAGATTCTGAATCTTCATAATGAACACCTTCTTTGTAATCAGAGTTGGGAAGAGGTGCTTTGGGGTGTGTTAAGTTTCCTGCCCCCATAATGACAAGGCATTATATATTAGGGTGGCCACTTGGCAAGGGTGTGATGGGCTTCAAACTCCAGATGTGTGATTGGATTAGGTATCTTTTAAGCTTGACTCCCAGAAATCCTGTGATTTTATCCAATGAAATTCTGAGAATTCTAGATTTGTTTCTAATTACATACTTAACTGCTTCCCACACTGCTGCCTCTTAAGCTCTTATTGGTATTTTTTTAGGCTCTGGGCCAAAGGGAACGTACCATTTTTTTCCTCACCATCAAATAGATTAAGTACTCAGTGTGTTCAGTTTTTAAGAAATGAAGTTGAAATGATTAAACAGGAAATATGCACTTAGCTCCTAATGTTAGCCACCTCAAGACAAAATCAATTCCATTTCCAATGGAATGCTATTGGAGAGCTGTTTAGAAATTTGTTGATAGGAAAGAAATATTGACGGTGAATGCAACAGAGACAGGAAATGACAAACTTAAAGATATCTTTTAATGCTAAAAAGCACTCTGTCTTTCTCGTTCTCCAAACCTTGAAGAAATCTTTAAACTGCTCTGCTCACTTGAGGCATAAATACATTGGGCTAAAAGTCAATGACACCTGGAAAAAGAACCAAAGTTTTCTCTACAAGGTCATCTATGGAAATCCCGAAATTTGAATTCTGAAAATGCCCAAATCACTTGCCCACACCTGCCTCCATTAATAAACACAGAAGGAGAAAAAGTTTTTCTAGTTCTGGCACTTTTATGTGAACAAGCCAATTGCTCACATGGCCTCCATTTTCAGCTGGTAAGCATTCTTTCTAAGCCTGAGAAACAGAATTCACACAATATACAGAACAGTGTTTCATTTCCTTCACAATGACTGGCTCTGCTGCTTTAGCAAAGGGAACATTTTCCAACTCTTCTTATACAGTTGAGTGGTTTATGCGAAATAGATTGAGTTTTTCAAGTTGGTTCCATCCAACTGCATCTAGATTCATGGGTCTTATTAAACAACCAAAAAGTATGTTCAAAATCCCTGACCTTCAGTCTAAGATGAAGACGGAAACCTAAAATCTAAGTTGAATACATTGTATCTTCACTCTGTGTTAGGTTTTTGTGTGTTATTTTCCCAAAGGGGGAAAAATCAAGTATATATAAGACATAATTTAAACCAAATGTTTATTTTAATGTATCATTGGGGGGGAATTGTATTCTGAAATTTCAGCAGACTATTCTTTCCAAATTTTAGAACACAGAAACTACTAATAAATGAAATAACAATCAGCAAAAAATTGTCTTGCAGGAATATAAATCTTATATTCTTTCATGAGGACTCAGGTGTTTTGTTTTCTAGGGTTCACATTTCTCACTTCCAGATCCAAAGCTCTTTAGTTTACCAAATCTTGGGCCAGGTGTCCCAGCTTCCTCATTAGAAAGCAACCTTACTTTTAGATCTGGGTCACTTTCCAAAGAACTATGAAATGCTCCTTCTACTATCATATTATGAATATATGGTTTTTTTGTTTTGTTGTGTTACTAAGAATTTTATCAAAGTGAGATGGAAACAGTCAAAACCAGAAAGGCAACAGTACCAACAGATATAAGATAGTTTAGCTGGGTATGGGGGCATGCACCTGTAATCCCAGCTACTCAGAAGGCTGGGGCATGAGGATTACTTGAACCCGGGAGTTTGAGACCAGTCTGGACAAAACAGTGAGACTCCATCTCAAAAAAAGAGAGAAAAAAGATAGTTTATATCACCAAGTAGATCTGCTTTTTAGGATTTTTGTTTTTCTGAAAAATGGACTTACACAAGTAAATATTGGTGATAAAAAAATGTTTTATAATTCTGCATTGGTTGATAATAGCTTTAACTTTTTCCTTATCTATTAGTACATCAGTAGGTTTCTTTGACAGCAAATTATGGATAAGGCATGTCTGCAAAGTGCTAGGTGAATAAAGAAAAAGCCAACTAAAGGACATTTTCCTACCCCCAGAAAAATCTTTCCTTTAGAGTGCTAGTAAACTTTGCCTCCCTTTTAGCTTACCCAAGGCTTTCTTGTCAATATTACCCCAAAATTGAATTCTTTTTTAAAAAATACATTTAACAGAGAATAATTGAAAACAGTCTACTCATCTGGAGTTAATAATAGCCTTTTATTTATCTGAGTCTAATGTGATTTTTAGGAGAGTAACCATGTGATAAAAATTTATTGAATAAATCAGTGAATAAACAAATAAATAAGAGGATGCATGGAAGAAAAATGGAAATCCCATATTATGAGAGGCTAAAAAGTAACTGAATTTTCAAAAGTGAAGAATCTTGTAGGGCAACTATAATGTCTAAAACAAGCAAAGAGCAACATCATTTTAGTAACTAGCAGATTTTCTGATTTTCTTTTAAGTATATGCCTAGCAAGCAAACACTCATATGTGTATTTGCAAAATTCATATTTATAAATTGCATGACCTCAGATAAGCAACTTAAACTCTCTGAGACCCGATCTCCTCACCTGCAAAATGGGAATGACAAGTGTGGTAAAGTTAAATGATTTAGTACTCACAAAGCCCTTAGAATAGACCCTGCCAGACTGTGAGCCCACAATAATTATTAGTTAAAATTGTGATCATGATCTTCATCTTCCTCAGCAGATTCATTAAATGCAGAGAAAATAATAACAAATTACTTTCAAAATATTTTAATAACCAGATCATTTTATATCAAAGATTTTGCTGTCTCAAACTCAAGTACATAAAAATGGAAAAGAGGTCCAAAATGTTCCTCTCCTACAAGTAGAGACTATGCATCATTTAGCTTTTTACCTCCCATTGCCTCTTACAAACTGTCGTAAGGTTACAGATCTAAGGCAGTCAAGATCTGTTTGTGAAATACATGAAAGGACTAAGATATAACAGAACAAATTCTCCTCCCCTACCTGGAGTTGACCTCACAAAATTTTGCTTATGAAGATTTCTTTTACATTCCTTTTTCAGCAACTTGAAAAATTTCAGTTCCTTGTATGGGAATGCTGAGTCAGTCCTCCTGGCAGTAATGAGAAGAAGGGAACATGAGAACTGGAAATAGGAGAGGAAGGCAAAATACATGGTAGAACCAGAGTAGAGAGTTTTGAAATGAAGATTTCTGCAAAGAAGAAAAGATTGTTGAGAGAAAGTAAACCCCAACTCAGAGCTACACACTCCCGTCTTTAAGGGAGACAGGTCTGAGATAGTAAAAAAGTGACCAACAGGCCTCACGAGCTTTGGCATGAATAAAAACTGTTGCCAATACTGAGTCTTTATTATGTACTACATAGATCAGATCATTTAATCCAACCTCACAGCAACTCTATTGGAGAAGCGTGATTAGCCTGACGCTACAGACAAAGATGCTGAGTCACAGAAAGGTTTAAAATGTGCCTAGGGCCACAGCTAGCAAACAGCAAATATAGAATTTGAACCCAGACAACCTGATTCCAGAGACTCTTGCTTAAACACTACATTTAGTCTGTCTCCATGACTAAATCTACATAATCCTCCGTATTGCAGCAGGGTATGAGATGTGCTTAGTTGGCTATGCCAAAAAGGTTAAATAAAAGCTAAACAAAGGTTTTACATCCCAAGAGTTCTAGTTATTTATCTCTGAGACCAGTATGAGGAGAAACTAAAAACTGAGTCAAAAATTAGAAAGATAAGGAACAGAAGGAAAAAAGCCTCTTCTTATGAAGACTATCCACAATAAACAAACAAAAAACATCTCATTGAAACATTAAAGGAGGAAGGTTCTAAAGATTTCCTTAAAATATCTTAAGGATAAATGGAAACCAATTGCACTTGACTCAGTTTACCCACAGTATTTGTGGTTTCCACCTGCCCTTGGTCCCTGTTTCTCCTCTGAATTTCCTTTGAAAATCCTGGTTTTTCTTTGAGAAATCACCCTCCCCAACTTTCAGAGCAAATTCCAGTGGGGCTGACTCCACTCCCAGCCTGAACATTAAAAATTCTGCATTCCTCTGATCAATGTGTGTGGGAGTCTGATAATCAGCCATGGGATTTTCAATGGCATTGCCAGGAAAAAATAAGAATGCTTCCCAGGAATTGCCAAACTGGTATGCTGTGGGCCTGGACTTGGCAATGGTTATCTCTTTGCAGTATTGGGCAAAGCCTGTCTCCAGTGAGGACGACACAGGAGATATCAGGTAAGACATACAGGAGAGACACAGGTTCCTGGGGGTCAGTATGTATACCTGGGTCCTGCTGAACCTACCCATTTGCACTTCCAATTTCGTGGGTCAAGAAAAAAAAAGTTTTCAAATTAAGTTAGTTTGATTTGGCTTTCCACCACTAAGACAGGATCTAGACTAATACACTAATATGAGCTATCTAAAATGCCTGGCGAAAGTCTATTTAGTCAGACATCTTTACTATTTTACTTTACTATTTTGATTTTGTGTTCACACAAAAACATGCATCAAAGGATAGCTTTACTTAGGATTTTAACCTCTTTATTCCTGTAAGTTCTGAAATGTCTTGCCTTTGAGTTCTCCTTCCATGGTGTCTTTAGGAACCTAAGCCTCACATATCTGGAGGACTATCATACAGTATATTAAATATTTACTCAAACAGCTGTTTAATTAAGGGTCTATTTAAAAGCACAATGGGGGCCATGTTTTCCTAAGTTTTGGCCCCCTCCCCTCCCTTGGGAAGGTGAATCTTCTCTTTTCTCTCTCTCTAATTTACTTTTGAATAAACATTTTCTAACCTAAAAATATAATAATAATAAAATAAAAGCACAACAAGTCAAAGACTTTGTTAAGACCTTAATATCGTAGAGTTCCTTAAGCACCACATTAGATTATTTAGGAGATTTATTTTTAAAAAAGGAAACATGTCCAGTGGAAATCTGAAATTAATGAATGTAGGTAGAAGAGTGGCCCTTCAATTTTAATGTGCATAAACATCACTAGGGAAACAATGTATTGAAGATTCCTGGATCCTAGCTCAGAAATACCAATTTGGAAGTTTTGGCCTGAAATCCAGGAGTCTAAGTTTTCAGTAAGTCTTGAGGCAATTCTGATGTAAGTAGCCTCAGATCAACTTTGAGAAAGTCTTGATATTCTCACTGAGCATCAACAAAGATACTAGTTTGTAAATAGTGCGTCTGTATCTCCAGAGGCAGTCAAAGATCCTGGCCAGGCGCAGTAGCTCAAGCCTGTAATTCTAGCATTTTGGGAGGCCAAGGCGAGAGGATTGCCTGAGCCCAGGGTTCGAGACAGCCTGGGCAATTTGGCAAGCCCTTGTCTCTACAATAATTCAAAAAGTTAGCCAGGCGTGGTGGCGTGTGCCTGTAGCTCCAGCTACTTAGAAGACTGAGGTGGGAGGGTCGCCTAAACCCAGCACGTCGAGATTGTGGTGGCCGTGAGCATGCTGCTGCACTCCAGTCTGGGCAACAAAGAGTGAAAC
>CAUYQG010286977.1:0-23113 GCA_963574415.1 Tarsius wallacei | reverse complement strand
TGCATGTGAGAAATATTCCAAGTTAAACAATTAACTAACAAAAAGTGGGTTTCAAGGTTTCTTGAATTGAAGCTTAGATGGCAGCTTAAAATTAATACTCTCTGGAACAGGACAGAGATTCCAGAAGCAAAACCTCAATTTCTCAACCAACTCATCTTCAACAAAGCCTCCACTAACAACCATTGGGGAGAGAAATTATTCAGTAAATGGTGCTGGGAAAACTGGCTGACCACATGCAGAAAATTAAAACAAGACCTCTACCTATCACCATACACACAAATCATCTCTAAATTGATCAAAGACCTAAACGTAAAACCTTAAACTCTAAGAACCTTAGAAAATGCAGGAGACGTCCTTATGGAAATTGGAACTGGCAACCAGTTCCTGATCCAAACCCCAAGTGCCCATGCCATAAGAGATAAGATAGACTAGTGGGACCTCATCAAACTGAAAAGTTTCTGCAAAACCAAAGAAACCATCAAGAAAGTGGGGAGAGAGCTCACAGATTGAGAAAAAATATTTGCTAACCGTATATCTGACAAAGGCCTAACATCTAGGATCTACAAGGGACTTAACATGCCAAAAAGAAACAAAAACAACAAAAAACAAAAACAAAGAGGGCATTACAAAGAGGGCAAAAGATAGGCAAAAGAGGGCTCCAAAGAAGACATATGAGCAACCAACAGATACATGAAAAAATGCTCAGCCTCACTAGTCATCAAAGAAATGCAAATTAAAACCATCCTGAGATACCACCTACCTCCAGTCAGGATGGCCATCATCAATAACTCAAAAAACAACAGATGCTGGAGAGGATGTGGGGAAAAGGAAACACTTCTACACTGTTGGTGGGAGTGTAAACTAGTATAGCCCCTGTGGAAAATAGTGTGACGATTCCTAAAAGATTTAAAAATTGATCTCCCATACGACCCAGTAATCCCCCTTCTGGGAACATACCTGGAGGAACTCAAATCATTCTACAAAAAAGATACCTGTGCGTGCATGTTTATTGCAGCACTATTCACAACAGCAAAAACATGGAGCCAACCATGCTGCCCATCAAAAGTAGACTGGATTAAAAAAATGTGGAGCATATACATGATGGAATATTATGCAGCCATAAAGAAGGACAGAATTATGAACTTCGCAGCAACTTGGATGGATTTTAAGTCTGTAATGCTCAGTGATCTATCCACAGAAACAAAGAACTGAGTACCACATGTTCTCACTTATAAGTGGACCCTGAATATATTATCATAATACTATAAGAAAGGGATTGATAGTAGTGGGAAACTGACAGGAGAGGGAGTGGAGGGGGCACACTTCATCAATAAGGATACCTGATCTCAAACCAGGTGATGTGGGAACCAAAGTGAAGCCCAAACTTTACCTGTACAATGATCATTTGTATACCTAACCCTGAAAATAAAAATTAAAACAAACAAACAAACAAGCAAACTAACACTCTCTTCTACACACTCACAAGTTATACTAGGTTAAATAGTGTAAACTCCAAATTCACAGCCACTGGAACTTGTGAAGGTGACTCTATTTGGAAATAAAGTCTTTGCAGATGTTCTCAAACTCAGATGATGTCATACTGTATTAAATCCAATATGATTATCCATTTCAGAAGAGGCAAATTTGGACACAGAGACAGACAAATAGGAGAGAAAGCCATGTGAAGATTGAGATAGAGATTGGAATGGTATCCCTATAAAGCAGGGAATGCCAAGGATTGCTGGCAACCACCAGAAGCTAAAGGAGGCAAGGAAGAATCCTTCCCAAGAGCTTTTAGAGAGGAAATGACCTTGCTGACACTTTGATTCCAGACTTCTATTCTCCAGAGCTATGAGAGAATAAATTACTGCTATTTTAAGTCACTAGGTTTATGACAATTTGTTACAGCAACCCAATAAAACTAATATATAAATCAAGTCCCTCCTATCTTTTTTAAATGAAAAGTTGCTAGGCAGATAATTAGAAAAGGAACTTGTCACTGTTACTAATGAGAAAATGTGCTTTGATATATTTGTAGAGGTTTGTATATTCTTTTATTAAATATTCCTTTTTAGTATATACTCACTGCTTTTGCAAATCCAATACTCTCAATGACGAGGTCTCACTATGTTGCCCAAGCTGGTCTCAAGCATACATTTTGTGGCAACTGTGGTATTGTCTACTTGTCTTTTCTTATTAATTTTGGAATCTACAAAGCCTAGCAAAGTGTCTGATCACTAATTTCTTCTTCTTCTTTTTTTTTTTTTTGAGTTAGGGTTTCACTCTGTTGCCCAGGTTGGCGTGCAGTGGTATGATCATGATGGCTCATCCCAGTCTTGACCTCCTGGGCACAGGCAATCCTTCCACCTCTGCATCCCAAGTAGCTGGGACTATAGGTACTCACCACCAAGTCTGGCTAATTTTTTGATTTTTTTTTAGAGATGAGGTCTCACTATGTTGCCCAAGCAGGTCTCAAGCTCCTGGGCTCAAGCAATTCTCTTGTTTCAGCCTCCCAAAGTGCTGGGATTACATTCCTGGCCTATTCTTAATAATATTTGTTGAATGAGTGAATGACTATTGAATAAAAATGCAAGTTTTTTTTCTTTCTATGATAATTTAAGGATGATTTCAAGCTTCTCTATATCTATATAGATTAAATGACCTTTAACACTTATTTTAGAAATGAAGAATGGGAGTTAAGATACTTAACTTTTCTAAAGTCAGAGGTCAGAACCCAATGTATTATGTGAATTTCCTTAGTACTGCCGGTTGAGATGACTCTACTGGTTCAGTCTTCCTGCAATTAGAAAGAGGACAACTCTGGACTGTTTTAGGATGTACATGAGATTGAGAGAATCTATTTTTCCTTTCAGCTTTCATTGCATCTATTTAGACTCTCAGCAGGGTTGAAAAACAGCTTTGTTATATTCAGGTACAGAAAATTCCAGCTCATCTTGCTGGCAAGATAAGTTGCTGAGTGACCATGTCATCTTGACTTTTATGTTAACTCATTTTGGTCTTTATATTACACACTCAAACACAGCCTATTGGTTTGGGTAAACTTATTCATAGTCTTTCAACATACTCTGTACTTTTGTTGATCTCATTCAGATCTATTCTCATGAAAAACAATTTCTGATAGATAGATAATTGAAATTCAGGATAAAGGAAATAGTTATTGTCTAGGAAAGAAAGGAAAACAGCAATGATAACAAAACAACTGAGAATTCAGGCATTCTGGTAGTAACTTCCTTAAAAAGAAAGGGAAGTTGTTTTCCATTTTTGACCCTAAAAAATGTTTTGTTACATATTGCCCATGAAAGTAACTTAAACTCTATTAAAAACAAACAAACAAACAAACAAACAAACAAAACACCCTCCATAACCTCGTTTAATAGTATCTATTAGGAGATTTTCCTGGGGTGAGGTGGGGTACATGGGTGGGGAGAGAATAGTGTAAGTCAGGAAGTTTTACTTTCTTTATCTGTGTATTGCTTGAATTTTCTAAAGCAAGTTTGTATTACTTTTGTGATAACAAAAAGCAATAAAGAGAAATTATTTCCTTGAGGGTAGAAGTGTTGGGAAGGAATAAATGTCTTTTTAGAAAACAATTTCTGGAAAGCCTTATAAAATTTCAGGTAAGTTTCTGTTGCTAGGGTGTTGCTAAGGAACATCAAGTTTCTAATAGAATCTACTGGGCAGTGATCGATGGGTGGAGGAAAATGCCTAGTTCCTTTAATAGGAACATTTTTTCCTTCTGATTGAAGGTGATCCAGGCAAAGTTCAGGGTTACCATACCAGGAATCTACTTTGGCCTTTGGAAAGCCAGCGAGAGGAGGGGTCAGGGCCAATGGAGGTGGGGAATAGACCAGATATGTAGAAACACCTGAGGTGCAAAGCTTGGCGTGATGCAGACATTCATGTATTTCTGGGTCTCTCTATGATCCTGGAAGGTAAATATTCATATTCCCATTGACAGATAAGGAAGCTCAGAAACAATAATTTGTTTGCTCAAACCCTGCAGCTACTAATTGCAGACTTGGGATTCAAACCCAAGTCTGTCTGGCACCAAAGATGATGGTGTTTTCACTGTGCTAGTTCTCCTTTGAGAGAAATGGCGAATCGTGGGGGGATGGCTTCCAGTAAAAATGACCAAGGAGAGCAATTGCTGAAATGAACTGAAATATTCATACTCAGCAGCATTAGCTCTTTGTCATTAATCGGCTCTGACATCACCACGCCAGGTTTAGCGTTAGAGCACTGGGTTCAGGAAAGGATTAGCTGTTGTAAATTATAGAGATGTATTTTAATCTATGTCTGCATAACAGCGGTGGAAAAGGTACATGAGAGTTAACGAATACCGATAAATGAACGGAATTAAAATGAGATGTTTTAATAATTTCAGTTATTGTTGGAGAAGGAGAAAGTTGTGGACTTTTTAAATTTGGGGATTTTTTTTTCCTTTGCTTCTAATAGCTTCAAGAATTGAGTTAGTGGAAAATATCTGGGTCAAAGCCTGCTCATTACTCCAAATCCCCTTTTTCTCTGAAGGCTGGGCTTGCCTGACCAATTAAGAGTCTGAGGACAGGGAATCGTATTGGCATGAAGATTCTCACTAAGGGCAACACTAGAGAAATCTAAGATTCAAATAATAGGGTGGTCAGGTGTTTTTAAACTCCATGCATAAGTATTGCAAAACAGTATTAAAATATCAAGAATATAGGAGCTCAGCCTGAGATCAAGGTCATAATAAGCAAAGAAATTCAGAGTGAGTGCTGTGATAGTTGTAGCATGCCCACAGCTTTTCCTTTATGGCTGGTATGTGTGTTCTATGGAGCTGAGTGATTTTATTGGGTAAATATAAGGAAAAAGAGTCCCACTGGTTCTTAATCTGGGGTCTTGGACTAGCTTCATGGAAAGACTCCTGGGAACGTCCTGAAAAGCTTGCAATATATTGTGTACATGTATCCACCTCATTTTTCTTTTTCTTTTTTCATTCTGTTGTGTCCCCCAGTTGTTGGCTGGTAGTTTTTATCATGTAGGACACATTCATAGGCCAAAGGACATTGTCTCCAGATATTTCCAAAGTTGGTGGTTCTTGGTATGTCAGGAATGGAGCTGGGTTCAGAACCAAGGTGGGGAGAAAGGCCTTTCCACAGTTCAGAGCTCTGCTCTGCCCAGCGATTCACAAGATTCTTTCATGAAAGCAGTTCCATCTGCTCTCAATCCAAACCTTCTAAACACAGAATCTCAAAGCTAGTTCAAGGGGCAGGGGCTGCAGAGGAAGGGAACTGTTTCTCTCCTCATTTATCTGCTACAATATCCCTTCTTTCCAAACCAAAATCTTCCCTTTATAACCCTATTATGATGTATATTTGTTTCTATTTGTATATTTTTAATTGACAAATAAAAATGGCATATATTTATGGTATACAACATAATTTTTTTGAAATAGGTATACATCGTGGAATGACTTGTATTAGTTTCCTATTGCTGCTATAACAAATTATCACAATCTCAGAGGCTTAAAACAATACAAACATAAGAGCTTACAGATTTAGAGGTTAGAATTTATATAGCAAGATTCCAAAATGGGTCTCACTGGCTCATATCAGGGCTGCTTTCCTTCTAAAGGATCTAGGAAATAATCTGTTGTCTTGCCTTTTTTTTTTTTCTGGCTCCTAGTGGCCACCTACATCCCTTGCTTGGTAGTTCTTTTTCACTTTCAAGGCCAGCAATATTCGGTGGTATCTTTCTCACATCATATCATTTTGACCCTGACTCTCTTACCTCTTTCTTTCACATTAAGGGACCCTGGTGATTACATTAAACCCATTCAAGGTCTGATATTAGATAAACTAAGATAATCTCTCTATTTTAAGTTCAGCTGATAAGCAACCCTAATTTCCCTTTGCCATGAACTTAATCTGTTCCCAAGTCCTGGAGATTAATTAGGATGTGGACTTCTTTGGAGACTATTATTCTGCCTATCATCCTATACAAGTGTAATTCAAGGTGCAAACAATACAAATAGAAGACACTATTGTCTACAGGAATCTGGCTTAACTCAGCCAGCCAATATTTCCTGTTACAGTCATAGTTATTATTCTTATTATTATTGTTGTTGTTATTATTATTACTTTTGATTAGGAGTCTCACTCTGTCACCCAGACTGGAGTGTAGTGACATGATCATGGCTTACCGTACCTCGAACTTCTGGGCTCAGGCCATCTTCCTGTCTCACCCTCCTGAGTAGATGGGACTACAGCCATGCACCACCACATCCAAATAATTTTTTAATTTTTTTGGTAGAGATGAAGTCTCGCTGTGTTGCCTAGGCTGGTCTCAAACTCCTGGGCTCAAGCAATCCTCCCACCTTGGCCTGCCAAAGTACTAGAATTATAGGTATGAGCCACCACAGTTGGCCCTATTCTTGTTATTATTATTAATATATAAAATATGCACTTATGTAGTGAAGATCTATTGTTTTGACTGTCTATTTCTTTCCTGGGGATAGCACTTCCCTTCCAGGGTGCAGGTGAACTTGAGTCCCCACTGGTAGAGGAGTCAGGATCAAAAGTGAATATATATCAACTCAGACTGAGTTTGGCAGATCTGGTCTGAGAACCTGATCCAACCCAAGCCACTCAGTAGACCTCCCTAGGACTTTTCACACTGTACCTGCAAGGTGGGGTCTGTCTCTGATGGCGGGAGACCCAAGAACTTACACTAGGTAGGTTCCTAGCTATCATATTTTCATGGGGATAGCCAGCCCTGAATGAGAAGGAAAGAGGCTGGAAAGCAGAGATGAGGCTAAAATGAGAGAGGAGACAGACAGACAGAGAGAGAGAGAGAGAGAGAGAGAGAGAGAGAGAGAGAGAGAGAGATGCACCATCTGAGTCCTGGTTCTGGTGGTCTCAGCCGCACACTGACTTTCCCAAGCTCAGGCTCATCAGCCTCTCCTCCTGCTACATGAACTCTCACAGTTCTCTTCCTAAACAGTCTCCCTTTTGTTAAGCTAGTAGGTTTTTATAGCTAACAAGTAAAATAATCTCTAGTTGCCCACCGCCTTACATGTAGAAATAAAGACTTAAAGTTTAAAGTGGCCTATAGTTAATTACAAAAAAAAAAAAAGATGTCTACTAAAAGGAGGAGGAAAACAGGAAATCAAGATATTTTGAGATGAAAAAGAGAGAAGATTAAGTGAGACACAAAGAATCAAAATGTAGGAAGTGTTCAAATGGAAAAATGAGCTTCTGCCTTCACAGGTCTCAAGGATGTAAAGATAATTTGGATATCTGGCAGCATTTGGATGATGAAGTTTCAGGTTATTTATGTGTGTGAAATTCTGTGACAAAGATACTCCAGTGACTTAGTTTTCCATCTCTCTTTCTCTCTGACTTTCGCTTTCTAGCCTTCAATTCATGTAATGTGATTCCAAATATAAACCAAAATCACAGATCAGAGAGGGAGAACACTCTATGAGATGGTGATGACCTACAGATTCTCCTCAATGTAATTTCAGAAAGTCTTGATTCTGGCACCTGATTGGGAAAGGTTTTGTAGGATGATGGATGGTGTTTGTGCACCCCTGCACATGAGGGTATATCCTGAGGGTATTTTGTGGTACGTTGGTGGTTATCTTCAGAATTGTAGAGCTGGAGAGGAGAGAGTTAAGTTAAAGTCCCAAAATGAGACAAGTCAAATAATTTATTAACAGCAGGGTGGTAGGATGGGCGTTGACTGTAGGACGCTTTGTGATGATCTGAGCAGAGTTTTTAATCTGGGGCCCACAGAGTGGTGCAAGAGACATAGTCTACAGCAAGGAGTGCATTTAGGTGTCTTACTCAGCTTGAGGCTGGGTGGGTATAGATAAGTGCTTTGTGATGAGGAAGATGTAGGAGTGGAAAGTCAGGGAGGTCTGGGAGGCAGTGTTCTGGGTGGAAGTGTGACATGACAAAGTCATGTGAAGATTTGGCTAAGGGTAGCAAATGATATAGCTGAAAATAATTTGCCTGAAAGCCACTTGGTAGAAAGCAAATTGGCCAATTAATTGAGTCAATAGTGTTGTTGATAATGAAAGTTGACAATATCTTGAGTGTTGGTAATTTTCATCACTACAAAGATTGGTTTGGTAGCATTTTTTGGTCAATTTTTTTCTTTATTCAATTTACTTAATTCTAATTTATGCCCAGTGAATTTTCATTTCTTTTTTTTTTTTTTTTTACTGAGTTTGGGTTTAACTCTGTCATGGAAGCTGGAGTGCAGTAGCACAATCATGGCTCACCATAGCCTCAAACTCCTGGGCTCAGATGGTCCTCCTGCCTCAGCCTCCTGAGTAGCTGGGACTACAGGCATGTGCCACTATTCCTGGCTTATTTTTTGATTATTATTATTTTTTTTTTGTAGAAATAAGGTCTCCCTATGTTGCCCAGGCTGATCTCAAACTCCTGGGCTCAAGCAGTCATCTCACCTCAGCCTCCCAAAGTGCTGGAATTATAGGTGTGAGCTACCACACCTGGCCTCCAGTAAATTTTTTTGGCCAGATGAGCTGCCCCTGGGGGAAGACAGGTGACTTAGAACTTTTGCTCCAAGAAGTTGTAGTATCTGAAACTGAGGAGAAGACATGATCAAATTCCAGAGTTATGTCATGAGCTGCAGTGTGTAAGCTTGGAAAAGGGGATGGAGTTAGGATGTTGGAATGAGAAAGAAACATAAAGAAAACATTGAACCTGAAACTAAAGGACAAGAAGAGCACAGGTCATTATGAACTGGGATCCTAAGGTCAAATGCTCAAGGTGGAGTATTTCCAAAGTCATGGCTTATGGAAGTCTTGGCTTATGGAAGTCTTGGCTTATGGAGTATTTCCAAAGTCATGGCTTAGGGAAGTCATGGCTTATGGAATTCTGGGGAGCATCCCTGAATCATATGGTAGAGGAGAGAATGCCTGACAATTCCAAATCCAAGGCCAGTTCAGGTTCCCAGAGGTCACTTCTGCTCTCTTTCTAGCCTTTGGAAGAATGTCAGGGGCTGATGGAAGGCTTTGAAACCAGAAAAGACCTACCCACAGAAATATCATGTAAATAGGAAGAGTTGGCAGAGGCCACACTGACCACAATAATGTCCTTTCCTGCAAGCAAAAGCCCATTCTCCTACCTAGATAACTGATGACAGGACCTTCTAATCTGGATGTCATTAAAGTCACTACGAGCAATGCATGGAGAGAGGCCTTTCTTCTGATGTTTTATTGGCTTTTGATTTTATTTATTTTGATTCCGTAAATTCTAGGTAAACCCATTCATCTTACCTTCACCAGGATTTGTGATATGAACAGATACATTGTAGATTCTCTGAAAACTATTCTGTGGTAAATAACTTCTCACTGAAAAACTAGCATGTGTAGAATGGTTGAATGTCTTAGAAGAGTGTTTTTTAAATGGAAAAACACGTCAAAATTTTAAACAGAAGTAAGAGATATAAAATGAAGATAAAATTCTTCTTCCTTCCTTAGGACCTCAATTTTCCTTTTCCTGGGAACTCCCGTCATTTCCCAGGGGATAGGCTGTGATCTGTACACCCATGCATGTATTCATTCTTGAACTAACCACCAACCCCTTTCAAGTAGTTGTTCCCATTTCCCTCTGGGAACTCTATCTCAAAACCTGGCTGTGGTGCCCATATGAGTGTCACGTTCTCTACAATGAGAAGAGCCTTTGGTGGCCCACCCATACCAAACACCTTGAAAATCTCATTCTTCCCCTTTTAAGTTGATCTTGTCTCCAAGTCTGTTACCTTCTCTGATTGCAATGGTCACAACTGACCATTGTAAATCGTTCAACTACAATACTGCTTTTCAAATATTTAAAAATTCATTTTCTCCACGCCTAAGCTTGTCTGGGGGACTTAGTTTCTCTTTCTGAGGTAGATTCCTGTTCTGCTGAGAACTTGAACTCACATAGAGGGAGGACTTCATTTTCTTAGACACACACTCAGGTGCTTACACCTGGAGTAAGAACACGGTCCTGGCTCTGAGGGCTCAATACCTCCATTTTGATCACAGCAGACAGCACATGTTAGCCTGGGGGAGGGGTAAACACACCCTGGTCACAATGGTGGGGAAGAAAATGCCCACATGGTGCAAGTTAACAGGGCAACTCTGGCGAGGGAGCAGCCCCGAGCCCCAGATCCACAGGGTTAACAACTGAGAATGTCACCCAACAGCCAGCTTCCACCATGCTCTTGAATTCATCACAGTATTTTTATTTGTTGCCGATGGCTGTCTGTTTCTGTTCAAAGGTATTATTAGACTATCACACAGATGGAAATGGTTTTGTGTTAGCGACTGTCAGATGCCGCTGCCCTATCTGGGACATGTATAGAGATGCTTCATTTCATCCCCTTTCCCCTGGGAAGCACATGCTACCGCTGATGCAGCCCTCATGCTGCAAAAACTCTTCCTCCAGTGGACTTTTGTCATTGTCTGTCTTCCCTGCCAGTAAATTTACAGCTTGTCAGGAGAGAAGACTGTCATGTTAGAATGAGGTTTGCTTCACGAGCTTCATTTTTTTTTTAACGACAGCTGTTCATGTAAAGAGTAAAATCCCAAGGAAGTTTAAACGTCGTTCCTTCTACCCCCAAAGAAATCTGGCCCAACCAAATGTTAGAACACACAGTGGTTTGCTGATTTTCCTCTTCCTCTGTGGAAGTCAGCTTTAAATTATGTGTACCGAGGGAAGCCCAGTTGATATATTTATATATGAGGATGCCTGGAAAGCCACGTCTTCACAGTATTTCCATATATTTACAAAAAACAAACATATGGCTCAGTGGTGTGTTGGATATATTTTATATACTGTATCTACATATTTCTTTTTTATGACTATATATAAAATCATAGATTATTAAAGTTGAAATAGATGATAGAGATCATTCTTTAACTAGTAGATTTTCATACTACAGCTCATTTTTGGGTGAAGAAAAGAAAAACCTAAAAAGAGTAAATAACTCGCCCAATGAAGCAGAGCTATTTGGTGACAGAGCTGGACCAGACAGCAGAAGGGCTGGCTATTTTTGGTTCTTGCACACCTCTGCAGGATCCATTCCCTGTCCTTCCCTGCTCTCTCCATGCCTCCCAAAGAGTAACCTCTAAAATCACATCTCCCAGGCTCCCTTTCTGGTTGACTTCCGGTTGGGTTTGACTAATAAGAGGCACTGGCATAGGTGGGAGGGCAAGTAGAGAGGGAGGCCAGGGTATTTATACTCACCCACCCCCTGTTTTCACATCTGATTTCTGATGTTAACTCTGATCCTTCATAACGGTAACTGTCTTTTTTAAGTTTGTTCCATGGTGGACCAGGCCTATGCAAATCTACCCCCTAAGTCCAAAGAAGCTGAGGGGCCAAAGAAAGAGGTTAACACATCTAGTTTCTCAGAAAGAGACAGAGATTTGCATAATAAGGGATTTCTGAATAGAAGCCATGTCTGTGTCTCCAGTGGTGGTGAGACAAGATGATAGAACCCCATGCCATTACCTCTCAGACTCAGGTCTTATGTCTTACATGTTATGGGGAAAGGGTATATATGCTTCAGAAGGGATGTGTAGGACAATTGCTTAAAGGCAGGATTTATGGTAAGTACGTGCTCTTACACAAGGAACAATAGATGAACTGGAACTCTTAGAGGCCTTCCTGGACCTGTGGTAAATCAGAAGTCAACATGGTGGATTAGCATCCAAGGTGGAGCTGCTTTGGCCTCCACAAGGCTCTCAGCTCTCACCTATCTTCTCATGTCCCTTTGGTCATAGGGACAGTAACATTGCCCACTGTGGCAAGTCTCTAGATTATTCATAGTCTCTTGTGTTGTCCCCTAACCCTGCCCACTCCTCTGTAAAGAATCCTTTCTCTAGAGTCTCTTCTTTTGAACTAGTTCCTGCCAGGTCCATGATGGATACATGAGTGTTCTGAATCCCCATCCAGGGCTTTCCTACTTCCCTGTGTTGAGCTGTGGGTGTCTCTGCAATCAATCCCCAGCATGGTGCTTGGGGCACTAGCATACCCTTGGAAAACACTTGTGGAATGAATGAATGAGTAGGTCTACACTTTATCCAATGCATGCTGAAAAGCTGAGAAATTTCCAAACAAGGAATGTGTCTATTTGAGCAAAATGTATCCATTTTGAAGATTTTCTAGAGTTGGAAAATAATACTGAGAAGTAAAAGCATTGCCATGGAGATGTTCTTAGAAGGTACAAAAATCATACAATGAAAAAGACTGCAACCGAACAATGCTGTGACCTCATTCATGTTACAAACTAGGGAAGCATGGCTGGCAGATGCCATGCTTTTGAGAAGTCAATCAGAAATTGCTAACACAAGCCACCTTGGGAGGAAGTCTGCAAAGGTCTTAGAGACCTTCTTGTTCTACTTCCTCATCTTACAGAAGAAGGATGTGGGTGTAGGGGAGTAAAGTAAATGTGGGAGACTGAATGATGGCCCCAAAAGGTTCACACCTTCATCCCTGACATCTGTGACTATGTCTCTGATGTGACAAAAGACATTGCAGTTGAGGTTAATCAAGAATTTGAGATGGGGATAGATGAGCCTGGATTATCTGGGAATCTCAATGCAATCATGAGTCTTTGAAGCGGGGGAGGCAGAGTGAGTAGGAGGAGATGTGATGATGGGACATGCATTTAGAGTGATGGGAGGAAGGGGCCTTGAGCCAAGGAATGTAGGCAGCCCATAGAAGCTGGAAAAGGCAAGGAAATGGATTCTACTCTGAAGCCAACATAAGGAACCCAGCCCTTCTGAAACCTGGATTTTAGATTTAGACTGTGGCTCTCCAGAACTGTGAGAGTAGATTTGTATTGTTTTAAGCCATCAAGTTTGTGGCAATTTGTTATAGCCACACTACGGATTGAGTTGTGTCTCAATTCATATGTTGAAGACCTAACCCCCGATGTGTATTTGGAGATAAGGTCTTCAGGAGGTAATGGATGTTAAATGAGGTCATAAGGGTGGGGCCTGAGTCTGGTAGGATTAGTGTCCTTATTAGAAGAGATCTAGGGTGCTTGCTCTGTCTTCCTGTATGCACTTACAGGAAAGGGCACGTGAGGACAAAGCAGCCATCTGCAAGCCAGGAAGAGAGCCCTCATCAGAGACCAACCCTGCTGGACCTTGATCTGGGACTTCTAACCTCTAGAACGGTGAGAAATAGGTTTCTGTTGTTTAAGCCACCCAGTCTTTGGTATTTTGATATGAGAATTCCAGCAGACTAATACAGTCATCTAGTGTAGATAAAAAATTGCTGAGGTCTTTCCTGGTTCTATCACTCACTGGCTATGGGGTCATGGGAAATCACATGCCACCTCTGCACTGCCGTTTCTCCACTTTTAAAATGGAACTAACAATGGGGTCCTTGAATACATCAGAGAGCATTAAGCATCTAATGCAATCATGAGCAAATGCCTTTAAAATTATACAGCTTGCCCATCGAAAGTGGACTGGATAAAGAAAATGTGGCACATATACACGATGGAGTATTATGCAGCCATAAAGAAGAACAAAATCATGGACTTTGCAGCAAATTGGATGGAGTTGGAGACCATCATACTAAGTGAACTATCACAGAAACAAAGATCTGAATACCACATGTTCTCACTCATAGGTGGGCCCTGAACATTAGTCACATTAGCACATGGAAAAGATCAGCAGTCACTGGGCACTGCTAGGGGAGGGAGGCAGGGAGAAGGGTGGGATGCATGTGACAACACAAAGTATACTTGGCTCATTACCAGAGGGAGTGAGGGCCAGTCAGAAGCCCAAGCTTCACATGCATGTAGCCTACTTATGTAGTTAATCCTCACCTGTACCCCACATTCCTATAATAAAATAAAATTAAAAAAATACAGTGTTAAACGATTGTAGAGGGCAATATTTTTATAAGTTTGAGGTTTGAGAGGTGGTGTGTTATAATGAACTGTTGTCCATCCAGGTACTTCCCGGGATGCAGATACTTCATCTACAAAAGGACATACGATGCTAGATCACTCCCAAGGACCCATCACCATCCAGACTCCATGTACCGGGCATTGTTCTTTCCTGTCCACAGCATCTGAGGACACCCAGGAGCCCAGGCCCTGTGAAGTATCAAGTTTGTGGGACATGGATATTTGTAACAATGAAACTAGAGTTGCTCTCTCAAGGCACTAGTCATTAAAGTCATGCTTTCCAGAATTTTCTAAAAAGTGACTTAGGAAATGGGCTATTTGAATGCAGGTTTGACTTATTGAAACTCTTAGCTGAGCACAGCAGTCTCTCCCAGGCTGTATTAAGGAGTATCCAGAAAATTTGGAGGGCACCAAATGACCAAAGTCCTACAGGAACTTTAAAGGAGTCCTGACTGGTTAATACTGTGAAATCAGCTCACGAATAGACAGACAGACCAAAGAAACAGAATAGACTAAAGAAACAAAATAGATCGAAGAAGCAAAGTGCTCAGAGACAGACAGTGTATATGGAAGCCTAGTATATGATGAAGATGACGCCATAAGTCAATGGGAAAAGAAAGATTATTTTGCAAACACTGTTAGGAAAAGTGGCCCTCTATATGGAAATGAGTGAAGCTAGATTACTGCCCAGTGTCACATGAAAATGTAGAATCTAGTTGGACCTAAATGTGAAAGGTAAACTATCAAATTAATTGTGTGTGTGTGTATGTGTGTGTGTGTGTGTGTGTGTGTGTGTGTGTGTGTGTCCTTTCGACCTAGGGCGGGGAAGGGCTTCCTAAACAAAATTTTACTATCACAAATTATCAGAAAAAACGAACTAAAAACAAACAAACACACAAACAACTGATGTGATTACATCAAATTAAGGATTTATAACTTTTATTTTTCAAAAGGGAAAAATAAAAAGTACACCAATCTAGGTGCAGTGGCTCACACCTATAATCCCAGTACTTTGGAAGGTGGAGGTGAGAGAATTGCTTGAGCCCAGGTGTTCGAGACCAACTTGGGCAACTTGGCAAGAACTTATCTCTACAACAAATGAAAAAATTAGCCAGGTGGTGGCACCCACCTATAGTTCCCGCTACTTGGAAGACTGAGGTGGAAGGATTGCCTGAGTCCAGCAGGTTGTGGCTGCAATAGCTGTGAGTGTGCCACTGCACCCCAGCTTGGGCCACAGAGTGAGACCCTAAATAAAAAAAAAGTATACCAAACTCTTATAACTCAATAATAATAGTAATAACAATTCAATTTAAAAATGAACAAAGGATCTGAATAGACATTTCTCAAAAGAAGATATACAAATGACTGATAGGCACATGAAGATGCTAAGTATCATTAATCATTAGGGAAATGTAAATCAAAACACAATGAGATGCCACTGCATACCCACCAGGATGATTGGGATCAAAGAGACAGAAATGACAAGTATTGGTGAGAAAGTGGAGAAATGGGAGCACTCCTGTTTTGCTGGTGGGAATGTAAAATGGTGCAGCCACTGTGGAACACACTGGCAGTTCATGAAAATGTTAAACAGAGAGTTACCACATAATTCAACTCTTAAATAAAAGCATATGTCCACATAATAATTTGTATACACAAACATTCATAGCAGCATTACTTGTAATAGCGAGGAAGTGGACACAATCCAAATGTTCATCAGCTGATGAATGGAATAACAAAATGTGGTATATCCATACAATGAAATACTGTTTGGCAATAAAGCATGAAGGCTGACAAATGCTACAACACAACTGAACCTTGAAAACACTATGTGAAGTAAAATAAGTCAGTCTTAGAACACCATATATTGTATGATTCCATATATATGAAGTGTCCTAATTGGGCAAATCTGTTGAGTTAGGAAGTCCATCAGTGGTTGAATAGGACTGGCATACTTGAGGGGCTGATGGGAATGACCGTTAATGGGCAAGTGACTTTTTTCGGAGATAATGGAAATGCTATTAAAATTGATTGTGGTGATGGTTCACAACTCTGAATATAATAAAAAACCATTGAAATGTACAGCATCTCAATTGAGCTGTAAGAAAGTATACCATAAAGTTAATAAAAATATATAAAAGTAGAAGACAGTGTCTAAAACTTAAAATGAAACAATACATAGAATATATAAATGAATACCACAAATCAACAAAAATAGGATATGAGCAGACCATTTACAGAAGAGAAAACTCAAGGAATAGCAATCATACAAAGACACTCTGACTCCTTAAAACCACAATGTGACTTCAATTTAAACTAATTTAACATGGCAAAAATTAGAAAAATAGAAGCTGGATAATGCTAATGCTGGTAGACAAGTGGGGTATGGGGACCCCCATGTATTGGTGCTAGGAGTGTAGACCTGGACCATTGGGAAAGCAATCTGGCAGAAGTCAGTTAAGTATGACCTTGGAATTCTGCTTCTGGGTACACTCACACACACGCACACACACCCCCAAATCATCTCCTCCCTGTCCGCAGCCAAGTGTGTTTGTGTGTGTGTAATGGGAAGATAAAGCCAACTGGGGTGGCCATCACTTGGGAGGCAGATAAGAAGAATGAGGTAAATATACACTGCAGAGCTCTGTGCAGGACTTAGAAATGACGTAAGAGGTGGCACACTCAGGAACACGAATGTGTCTTAAAAGCTTAGTGCAGTATGAAAAAAATTAAGAGGTAGCTATGCAAGGAAACCTTATTTGTAGAAGTCAAACATCCAGGCATATTCTAAGAAATATGCACTTTTAAAGGATATATCTAAATAACAAGATGCACATTAACCCACTGGCATGGTTGCCTATGATGGGGTGATTGAAATAGGAGTCAAAAGTAGACAAAATCAATAAATAAAACTAGAGAAGGGAGATTAAAAAATACTTTATGAGATTTGGATCTCCCTACTGTCTAAAAAAAAGCAGCCTATGAACTTGTTTTGACCCACTTCTTTAGACTTAAATTTTAATGAGCTCTAGTGGCCCCTGGACACCTGTTTTTACAATGCTCTTCCTGGGCTAGAGCTTTGAGAGGCTTCTTTTTTTGATCTGTCTGGGGTAGGAACCAGGACCATGTATTTTGCACAGATGCACTTTGTACAGGTGACCCTTAGTCCATTTGACAAGCCAATCAAGACAGACTTCAACTCCCTCCCTAGTTTGGATTCCTCCTCTCCTTGCTCACTACTTTTGAACTTGGCCTTGGTCTGGTCTGTGTGTTCTCAATTTTGCCCTGCTGGGATCTGCTGTCTGCTCTGTGCTATCCCAATAGCTGGTCTGGTTTCCTTTTTGGCTTTGCTTGGTGGATGTGGCACTGGCTCTTGCCTGTCTGGCCTTTATTATGGCCAAACCCGAGCTCAGTGCTCACAGCTCCTGTTCATCCCCAAGAACGGAGACAGGGCAACATCTCTGGTCTCACCAGGCAAGAACGTGTCATCTGGGGCTGGAGTGGGAACTACTTGGACCCTGTCAGGGTCTGAGAACCCCTCTGCCCGTAACAGACACCCTGCCATGACGTGGTACACGGGGGAAAGTGCTTATCAGGGCTTTTCTTTCTGGGTGGCTCAGGCCATCCTGGCAGAAAGGTAACCGGGTCATCATGTGGCCACAGAGCCCCAAACTATTCAGAGGGCAGGAGGGAATGTACACAGCGGAAATGAAATGTCCCTGCTCAGGGCTGCCAGGCCAGATGACATGGCCAAAACAGACGTGACTTTATTTGTGAGGACCAGAGCTGCATAATGTGCATCCTGGAATAGAGTCCCATCACCCGGGGAAACAGAGGCCTTTTCTTTCACTGGCAAGTGACTTCATTATACATTCCCTGACTGCGGGAAGCATCGGGGAAGTTGCTCTTCTGCCAGGCCTCTGACAATGCTGGGAAATTAGAGGAAGGAGCTTGGAGTGGGCCCTGGATGAGATCAGGCAAGAGAGGTCTGCATTGCCACGCTGGTCTTGTCGAGCCCAGTCCGTCCACAAAAACAGTCTCTGTGAAAATCAGCTGAGTTGGTTTGTTTTCCTTTCACATCATCCCAAGGAAGAGACTGAGATGGAAACAGCAGGATAAGGCAAAGCCAGGTAGGGAGGGGGACGGATGAGCACAGGCCCAGGATTCTGTCAGGTACTGATTGTCCCCTGGCGTGGACCAGAATGTAGGTGAATGAGTGCTCAAAGCTCTCAGAGACTGTCTCCACAACTGTAAAAGGTCACAATGTTTACCTCATAGGTTGGTGGGGTATTAAATTTTATCACATTAACCATAGCCTTTGCTAAAATAAAAGTTAGGCATCCCCCAACAGAGACATCCTCAAAACTTTAGCTTGGGCCACAAAATTAGACCCTAATATCAATGGCTACAATCTAATAATAGTTTATAAAACAGATTTTCTTATTTCATCCTGACAACCACACTGGTGGATGGGTACTATTAACCCATCTTACAGTTGAAGACATTGAAACTCAGATAGTTCAGGTAATGTGCTCACACACCCACAGGAATTGGCATGTTCATTGATTCTTTCCGAGAGTTAACAGTGTGTCTCTCTATGTCCCAATAGTTTACCCAACTGGGGATTCTACCCCTTCTGGAAAACTTGACCTAGGCTCTAACCCAACAAGTCAAATAAGTGATTCCTTTTTGGATCACCATCTTGGCCTGACCTCTTTCTCCCCACCTCTCCCCAGGGAAGACAGAAAACTTTCTTCCCAACTTTGGCTCCTTCGTGAGACTGTCTGTTGCTTTTTCAACGGCCTGATTTGAGACTCTGTCTCCTCTGCCGTACACCCAGCACTGGCCAGCCCATGTTGGGCTGGTGTCCAATCTCAGCCATGGAATTCTACCAGTAGTGGTGTATTCACACAACTGGCAGCATCGAAGAATGAAGAACATCGAAGAATATTTTCTCCAATGTTGGGCTTCTTAGAGTTTAATTCTCAGTGACTTCTTTTGACACATGGCGGGATGAGGTTCACCGTACAATGACCCTGGACACCTCACCTTTCTTGTGAAACATCTTGCTGAGATCCATGTGGTGGAAGAAATTCTAACCCCTCATCACCAAGGCTTTGGGCCCTTTTCTTTTCTGACTAAATAGCCTAGTGCATGATGGTCACTGGAACTGTGATTGACTGACAGAAGGACACTGTAGACACAGCCAGTAGAGGTGGGTATGAGGACCAGGTGTCTATATAAGGCAAGAGATAACCAGCATGTGCTTTCTAGAGGTCCAGAACTGCATACACTGAGCCATGCAAGTGGTTGACCTCACTGATGAGGAGTGAAGGCTTCCCCAGCTGTGAGGAGCTGCCCAGCATGCAGAGCACATCAGGTCATCTCCAGATTGGAGGTACCTTTTGCTATCAAAGAAATGTACATTCTTTCACTAGGTCTGTTGTCTTCTTTAGTTGATCATTTTCAGTGATCATCTTACTTTCATCATCAATCACAACAGAAAAGAAAGTGAAAGCAGCATGACATGGTGAACAAGCACCAAGGTGGAAGTTTCCATGCTCTGTAGGAGGAAATATGGTCTCAAATCCCAGTCCTGATACAGAGTGTGAGCCCTGCCAAGGTCCCTTTACATTCTTAGACCATAGATCTCTCTTATGTAAAATGAGTGTGTTTGTTTCTTATTGCTGCTTGTATTAGCCTAGGTTCTTCAGAGAAATGAACAATAAGATGCATATGTTTGGCTCATGTGATTATGGAGCCTGACAACTTCTTAAATCTGCAGTTGGCAAGCTGGAGACCCAGGAGAGCCAAAGGTGTAATTCCAGTTTAAAAGCTGGCAGGCTCAAGACTCAAGAAGAACTAATGTCTCAGTCTGAGTCCAAAGACAGGAAAAAACAAAAACAAACAAACAAACAAACAAAAATGATGTCCCGGCTAGAAGACAGTCAGGCAGGAGAAATTTCCTCTTACTTGGTTGAGGAAGCGTCAGTCTTTGTGTCCTATTCAGGCCTCCAACTGATTAGGGAATTCTGCTTCACTCAGACTACCTATTCAAATGTGAATCTCATTTATAAAATCCCTCACAGAACAGACACACTCAGCATGATTTTGACCAAATGTCTGAGCACCCTGTGGACCAGTCAAGTTGACAAGTAAAATTAACCATTACAATAACTTTGTAATTGATATCACAATAAGACGTGTTCTTTATGTTGCAATTATGTTCATATTCTCTTGGGCAATTATGAGGAATATTAACCAAGAGCCAAAGACTAAAACACTAGGCTTATTCTTTGATCCAAAAATAATTCAGGATAGGTTTCTAGAACAGTAGAGTTTGAGGAAAAGATCTGACTGCAAGGTGCTCCTCCCTGATGTGTTAACCATTCAAGATCTTATCCTGATGTGAAAAATGAAGGTGAAATGAGAAAGTATCCAGTATCCCCAATGTCTAACATGGGAAGCAGAAGCCAAATGAGAGAGAATGGGCAAAAATCCTGGTTACAGTGTTGAGAAAACAAACATTCTAGTCAATCATGCAACACATCAACCAACCCACCTACCCACCCACCTGCACACCCACCCGCCACCAAACCAACCAACCAACCAACTAACCAACCATTCCCTGACACAAACAGCTTTTGGGTTGACACAACCAAAGCTGTTGAGTGGGAGGTGCTGATCGCCTAATTAATAATCTCTTGTATTCTTTTTCAAATCATGTTGTACAGATTACATAAAGTTGAATCATTTGGAGGGAGTTTGCTAATATTACAGAATGCTAAACTCCATGTCACTCTTGTTGAATCAGAATTGCTGAATGTGGTGCTCAGGAATTTGCATTTTTAATAGGTTCCCAGGGTGATTCTGATGAATGCAATTTGAGAAGTACTGTCTAGTATGTGCTGAGTATCCCTGGAGCTTTGATGTACTGCAGGGATTAGAGGATTTTTTCTGGTCTTGAACTTCCCATTTTGAAATAAGTACATCACAAATACTTTGTCACCCCACTCCTGTTTACTAGTCACTAACTCAAAGGGGAAATTGGAACCAAAAAGACACATCTGAGTGGCTGCCACACTTTTCCCCTGAAACATGTTGGCAGGTGTAAAATTACAGAATGAATCCATCCCATGTGTGGGTTGTATCTCTGGCTAGGTTTGACCCACTTCTATTTTTGTGTTCTACTCTGACTAGACTTCAATATTCCAGTGATATTTTTTGTCTTGGAATCAAGTTGCTACCTCGATATAGATCTGAGTTATTGTTGGGGGCAGAAGCTTTGTTCCATGTCAGGAGGAACCCACCTGGGTAGCATAAGAATATTGTGAAAATACTTACCATATTTTTAGGCTGGTCTTGGTGGCTCACATCTGCAATCCTAGCACTTTGGGAGACAGAAGAAGGAGGATTGTTTGAACCCAGGAGTTCCAGACCCTACTAGGCAACATAATGAGACCTTGCAACTACAAAAAAAAAAAAAAAATCCAGGCATAGTGGCATGCTCCTGTACTCCCAGTTAGTAAGGAGGCTGAGTGAAAGGATCTCCTGTGCCCAAGAGGTCAAGCCTGCAGTGTGCAGTGAAGCATGATTACTGCACTCCAGCCTGTGCATCAGAGTGAAACCCTGATCCAAACACACACACACAACACACATACAGACACACCCCATATATTTTAAAATCTTTGTACTTATTTTGAAAAAAATGTAGAAATATGCACTCATTTTTGTGCCACCTAGAATTAACAACTGTTACTATTTTGAAATATTTGCTTTTAATTTTTAATTAAAAATTTGAAACATTGCAGATAAAGCTAATGTCCTTGTATCTGTCAGATCTGCCACTCCCACTTCAATTCCACATCTTTTTCCTCTTTCCCAAAGTCAACTATTCGTGTGAGCTTGATACATATCTCACTGTTCCATTAAAAAATAATTTAAATACATGCATCCACATGCAAACAGTAGCTAGCATTGTCTTTGTGTTTTTAAAATGGCATGAACTTGTTCTTGTCATCTTGTATCTTGTCTTTCTCATTCAGTCTTTGGTTTTTGAAGCTATGCATACAGTCTTGGAAAGATCTAGGGCATCCCTTTTTGCAGCTGAACCTTGGTGCTCTACATTTATTCTATTTATCCAGTCCTATACTGATAATATGGGCTTCCAGCTTCCTCTGTTGCAGATGAGGCTACAGTGAACATCTCTGTACATATCTCTTTGTGCACAGAGTTTCTCTAGCATATAGACTAAAAGTTAAATTGCTGCATTGTAGAGCATGTGCATTTTCCATTATCATATATATTACAAAAATACTCTTCAAAACATCTGAGTTAAGTAATTTTCCCACCAGCAAACTATGAAAAATGATCCTCTCCCCAGTCCTTTTTTGCTAATACTATGTATAGTTTACCTAATTTTTGTCAGTCTAATTGATGAAAATGATGCTTTGCTGTTGTTTGACTTTTCAGGGTTCAAATAATTATTGTGACTGAGCATATTTTATGTGTTTTTATAATACTTTTTGATGAGTAAGTCACTCTTCCACTCCTGTAGATTATAGATTAGAGAATTTTTTAGGGGAACAGCTTAGACTTTTGAAAAGACAATTTCATACCCATCAAATTATCAACATCATTTTTCACAGACCTGGAAACAATAATACAGAAATTCATATGGAAACAAAGAAAAAGCACGAATAGCCAAAACAATATTCAGCAAAAGGAACAAAGCGGGAGGTATCACATTTTCAGACTTTAAACTTTATTATAAGGCTATAGTAACCAAGATGGCTTGGTATTGGTAAAGGAATAGACAATAGACCAATGGAACAGGACAGAGATTTGAAAGTAAAAACATGATCTCTCAACCAACTCATCTTCAACAAAGCCACTAATAACAAACACTAGGGAAAGGAGACCATATTTAGCAAATGGTGCTGGGAAAACTGACTAGCCAAATGTAGAAGAATGAAGCTGGACCCCTATCTGTCACCCTATATAAAAATCAACTCAAAATGGATCAAAGATCCAAACATAAAACCTCAAACTATAATAATCCTTGCAGAACTCCAGTCAGAATGGCCATCATCAATAACTCAAAAAATAACAGATGCTGGAGAGGATGTGGTGAAAAGGGAACACTTCTACACTATTGGTGGGAATG